>JAGDQP010001425.1:74968-123101 GCA_022664845.1 Lepisma saccharinum | reverse complement strand
TAATTACAAAAAAAAATTACGAGTTCTGGAGTATTTACTTCAGAACATAACTGCCCCGGCGGAAAAAAGAGGGTTAAAGCTTCACACTTGTATGAATTCTCTGTGCTGATCAGTTTCTCTCCCTGCGGAAAAGAAAAAAAATAATTGAGTTCATTCATACAAAGTATTCCATCATAAGATTTTATAGTGTTCGATATAAGAAGTCTGTATTCCATTCGTCACTTTTCACCTTATGTAATTGTTCAAAATGTCTTATGACCTAATATTCTGTTTAACACAAAAAATAAAAACAGGTAAAAACTTCACAAAACATAAAAAAAATCACACAATTTTGACCCTATTTTTCTCGCAAGATATATGACAAGCGTTCATTAGTGTTCAAAAGAAATTCTTTCAAAAGAAAGTTTTTAGCATAGTTCAACTTTAGTTCACGATCTATCTTCAACCTTGCTTCTTCCGTTATATTGAGTACGATGACAAGGTTAGTAGATTCTCTCTTCTTTTCTTCAGTGAAGTTCTCTGCATCGGAAGTGGTTTTTTTGAGTTTTACTACTAACTGGGTCTTTTTACCTCAGAATAATGCCTAAGGTTGTAGTGTCTCTTTGGAGATGGTATTGGTTTAGTACATCTCGCCTCTTGCTCTGGTAGAACTAATTTTACTTTTTCTACGAAGTCTGGACGCTCGTAGCTCATCTTAAGCTGGTCCACATTGATACGAGTTATCTTATTATTTTTAAGATTGACGACATCAAAGACATTATTATTTATCTTCTTAACTATCTGGTAATAACCTATCCATTTTGGAGCAAGACCACTGACAATATTTTTCGACGTGTCAGACAGTGTGACATTTTTTATAAACACCCTGTCTCCAATTTTAAAACTGTGTTTCCTTCTCGATTTATTATAGCGCTTTTCGTAATTGAATCTATACGTCGCCAAGCAATTTTCAGCAATCTTTAGTGCATGTTGAAACTCGACTGCGGTCTTTTGTACGTACTGAGTGTATGAGCTCACAAGTTCGTTATTTAATACATCCCCAATACCTACAGAAATCTGGTCATTAATTTCTCTACCAAAGTGGATGGTGGATGGCTTAAAAGAGTGAGGTGCTATAGTGTTATTAGCGGCGTGTTCTAACTTATAAATATGATTAGCCCAATCCCTGTGTTTCTCGCAATATAGCTTAACTGCGATCTTGAATTTTTTACAAAAAGCTTCTGCCTTGTTCCCGGAAGCTCGGTATCGGGTTACATACACCCCTTTTGCTTTCAAAAGTTTCAAAGTTTCTTTCCAATGTCTGGATTTAAAAGTCTGATGATTATCCGACACGACTTTCTTGTACGCCTCACTTTCTGAGAAAATTCGAATAAGGCTTTCGCAAGTAGAACGTGGCGAAATTCTTCTAACGGGTAGGAACCTTACAAAACGTGAAAAAGCGTCAACCCCTATAAACACATAGCGGAACTGACCCTTAGAGCTAGGGCACAAACTTCCTACGTAATCAACATATAACGTATCACCACTTTTCAAAACTGGAGAACTTTCCATAAAACCATATCGTTTTCCTGTGTGAGCCTTAAATTCCCTACATTTTCTACATGAGACCACGTAGCTAGTCACATCAGCGTAAACTCCTAACCATGAAAAATAACGTAAAACATTAGCTAAAGTTCCTCTAACTCCTGGGTGGGAAGAAATTAATAAGTCGTGGCTGTGGACTAACACTCTATGTCGCATTGAAAGAGGTAACCAAATAACAACTTTCTTTCCTTCTGAGTGTTGTTTAGAGGAAATATTTCTAACTAAAAGACCACTAGGGTGAATAAATGATTCCTTTAAAAACCTACTGTAAAGAGATTTCTCTCTTTTAGACAAAACTACTTCTTCTCCATTTAGTAACTTTCGTAACTTCAACAAAAAATCATCTTTGGCTTGTTCATCTAACAGTTTCTCTAAACTGAAGATATCCTTTACAAATTCATAAATGTTACATCTGCTTTCTTCTTCTTTTTCTTCTGATAAAGGCAAAAGATCAAAAAAGCACTTTTTCTCCTCTTCTGAGATATCTTTCATTGCAGAGCACGAAATTGATGAATTATTTTTCACTCTTTTTCTTTCTCTTTTTTCTTCCTTTATCCTCTTGCTGTCATAAAAATCAGCGAAGTTGACTTCTTCATTTCCACCATCAGAAATGTCTACTAGTATCCCATCTTCTCTTTCAATCTTTATGTATCCATCATCATTCTTTACCTCTAATGGATAGTGCTCTTCCATTAATGGATCTCCTATATACTCTTCTGGGATTGTGTATTTGTCTGTAATTCTGCTTAAGTAATCAACATAGTGCCTCTGGCCCACCTTGTATTTCATAATGAGTCTAAAGCGACTAAGACGGTTAATCCAACGCTGGATCAAAAATGAACATTCTCTAGCAGAAATCATAGTTAAGAGTGGTTTATGATCAGTGTATATAAAAGTTACTCCCTCTGATAATAGTAGGAACTTATGAAGACGCTCTGTAGCCAAGATAATCCCATAAAGCTCACGCTTGGTAGCTCCGTACCTAGCCTGTGTCTCTGTTAGCTTTTTTGAACCAAAATATGTAGCTTCAAGCTTGTTATCCTCTCCCTTCTGTGCTAGCAGAAAACCAGTGCAATATGACGACGTGTCAACGAACAAATGAAAATCTTTTCGTAAGTTGGGTAGCATTAAAACTGGGCTGTTTATTACAGCTTGACGTAAGTTCTCTAAAGACCTCTCACACTCTATGTCCCATTTCCAAGGTACATTCCCTAACAGTCTCGTCAGAGGAAGAGCTAATTTAGCCATGTTTCCAATGATATGTCGGAGATAATTAAGAAATCCTAATAAAGACATCATTTGTTTTTTATTTTTGGGACGCTGAAGCTGTGCGGCCATTTTCTTTTTCTCCTCCGTACAGGTGTAATGTCCGTGTTCAATCTTAAAACCCAAGAACTCAAAAGTATCCACGCCTAAGGAAAATTTTTTGAAACTTCATTGTTAAGTTAGCATCTCGGAACTGCTGCAGAACATATTTCAAAGTATCATAGTGCTCTTCCGTAGTATCAGTGGCGAAAATTATGTCATCGTAAAACGCTGCAGTTGTATTAAAATATGTCTCGCCTAATACTATCTCCATCAAACGTGCCAAAAGAAATGGACTACTTGTATGACCATATGGTGTTACCAAAAATTCGTATTTTCCGAAGGGTGTAATGAACGCAGTGTACTTTCTAGACTCTTTGTCTAAGGCAATCGAGAAAAAAGCCTCCTTGACGTCACTTTTAGAGTATATTCTTTTACTACCCATGAATGCGAGGATGTCATCTATGTCTGGAAGACGGACAGACTGAGGGACTGTCCTGATGTTCAGTATGCGCAGATCCGCTATTAATTTAAATTGACCATCTTTTTTCGTGTGTAGAATAGGTGCACACACATAAGGTGAATTACTTTTAGCAATTATGCCTTTTTTTCCATATCTGCCAAGAGAGATTTCATGATCTTTCTTTTCTCCTCTGTAAGGGGCCTAATTCGAGAAGAGTACGGGCGTTTATCTGATATCTCAATATGGTGTTCGATCACGTTTGTAATCTTATGTTCCTCAGAAAAAACATCTTCGTAAGACACAAGCAATTCCCAAAACTTATATCTCCATTCCTCACTAAATACTGAATTTCTTAATTGACTTGCAAAAAAGCTCCTAAGAGACGGAGTGGAATTCTCTTGCAAACAAAGAACATCTTTATTCTCATTGACTGGCTCATCAGCTAATTCAAAATTATATAATTCGGCATCTCTCTCAAATTCATACTTAATGGAATCATCAAAATCATGAAACCAGGTTCCCTCTCTAATATTCAAAACGATACCTGTAGCAGCTAAAAACGTTCTACCTCCAATCAAGTCTCGTAATAAGTCATCCATAACTATAAATTTCAGACGTACGGAATAATCCATGTATTTAACAACAGCGATAATTTCACCTTCAGGTATGGCAACACTGCTAGCAGTATTTATACGTAACGAGCATTTCCGCATGACGGCTCCATTTTCTAACCATAAAGAAACTAACGACTTAGATACGACGTTACAACTAGCTCCGGAATCCAACAACAATAGAGAATGAAATCCAAAAATACTACATTTCATAAGAGGGGTTCTCGGGTCAATCTTCGTGGTGCCCCTTTGTGCTAATACCCCCCTGGACTGTACCAGTTTTTTGGCTCGGATACATACAAAGTTTCTATCGTCTGTCTACTTCTAAAATTAGTCCGCTTCCTGTATTTTCTACTACGCTGTTTTTCGATATTAGTGGACTCACTACCTGTGTTTACATTAATACTATTATTACTATAGTCCGTAAACAATTTATGAACTTCTTCTCTTCGACTTTTAGGTAAGTCTTTTACTGGCAAAGGAGAGTGTACATTCTTTTCATACTTAATATTTCTCCTTTTATAAGGATGGTCAAACGTGTACATTATGCCTTCAGAATTGAAAGACCAAGAATTTTCCACTATATGAATGGACAAGTCAGCTTCTTTTAAAAACGGACGGCCAAGTACAATATCATGATGCAAGCCTTCTAGTAACAAAAAATGGGTGGGAACTTTCCTTCCTCTAATGAAAATATTAAGATCCATTGATCCAACAGCGGTCGTTTCTCCTTTAGCAAGTATAAGATCAACTTTCCCCTTCCTAATTGGCACGCCTCTTTTACCCAAAAGTCTTCCTAAACTATAACTCAATAAATTTGTTGAGGACCCACAGTCCAAAAATCCATTTCTTTTCAGTCCTCGTAAATTTACTGTTACAAGTGGGTCAAGAATCGCATCATCCTTTCTTGTTTCTTTTTTCTGTCCTACTGTGGAAGTTTCATGGGGTCTATTTTTACGCAACCTCACCCTGCATTGTGAACTATAGTGACCTATTTTAGAACATGTGTAACATACAATAGTCTTAGACGGTGTCCTTCCAGCTGGCTTGTCAAACTGGGATTTACTACTTTCTGACCTTCTGAAAAATGCGGAATCGAGAGAAGAGGGGAGGGGTTTTACAACTTGCTCTTTTTCCTTTGCCCCCTGCAGAGCGGCTAAAGGGTTCGTGGTCCTTTGTCTGTCACCAAGACCTTGTGCGTAAAGTACGTTGTCTAACAAATGCTTTTGTATATGTAAACTTACGGTTTCCATCTCTCTCAGCGAGGAGAATGTTTTGTCAAAAAGAAAAGCTCTATATTCTGGGTTTACACGCTGTAAAACAAAATTAACTTTTTCCTGTTCAGAAACCTTATTTTCCAGTCTGTCATAAATCTTACTTACTCGGCGAATGAATGTGCCCATAGATTCCGCCCTATTCTGGAAACTATTTTGTAGCATTTGTTTCAACTCCTGTTCATAATTAATAGAAAAATATTCCTGAAGGAAAAGTTTCTTAAATTCAAGAAATGAATTTATAGCTTCCCGTTTAAAATTCCACCAGTCCCTCGCCTGATTTCTCAAACAACGTGGCAAAACGTACTTCAAGATCTGTTCTTCTGTAAAATTACGTTCTTTACATAGTAATGTAATAGACTCAATGAAATCAAAGGCATCCTCTGTCTCTGGATTTCCGTAAAAGAATGGTAATTCGCTCTTGAATTCTGCTAAAAACTTTGTAAGCGATTCATCCGGACCTGAATTATTAGCGTGACCATTAGCTTGAGTGGTATTTTCTATATCCTGTTCTCGCGAAACATTTTGTTCTGTGGCAGCTTCTTGCAAAAGTCTTATCTTTTCAAGCAAAATTTCGTTAGAGAATTCGCAATTCTCGTCTAGGCCTAGCGCTTGACAGATAAGATCTCGCTGGATTACATTCGCCATGCCGTTAATTTCTCGTCGAGACCTCAGTTTCATGTAAACTAAAAATGCAGCAAAAAATTTCTGAAAAATTCTCTCTCTCACTCTTTTTTTTTCCCACAAAAATAATCCCGATTTTAGTTCCAATGGACGGTGCCAAATTTAAGTCCCTGTTCGGGCGCCAAATTTATGTGTTGTGTAGACGAACTTACTCCCTAGTTTGAGGGAGCGATATCGGCGTGTGGGGCTTTCCCCTGGCTCTCTCTCCGACTCGAGGAACTAGTCCTGCCAGGGTTTGAGAATAAATCTTGAATAGTGATGTCCCTCGACGATCACTTCGCTCCAAAAGGGGTATGTCCTTGGATTGACACAAGGACGGCGCAAACCAATAATATTTCTTGTAGCAGAGTGATTTCGGGCACCAGTCAATCAATATATATATATATATACACAACTTTCTACCCCTGTGGAGTTTGCTTCTCCCCACACCACAACTTAAATATAAATCAACCTAACGTCCAGCTATGCAACTTCGTAGTAAGGTTCGAGTGAAAAGCACATAACTAAATCGGGGTTTCCGGATTTTGAGAGAATAATTAAGGCTGCAAAAAAAATAACTCAAAATATATATATATATCTCTTACACTGGAATATAACTAAAATAAGAGGTCTTAGGCAGGCTTGCTACACAGAAATCAAATTCTCTTTTCCAAGTAGAAGAAATGTATTTATTTTCGTGCTAATTACGTATTGTTCTTTCTCTCTAACAAGTCATCGACAGCTCTAATGGAGAAGAAATTGGTCTCTATTGGAAAAACTTGCTGTATAATCTTTATGAAAAATCTCCCCCAATTAGAAAATGCTAAAACGCGAGAGTTCGACGCTAGGACGAACAGTCCTATTTTCATATCGGGCTATCCTGGGACCCAGAGTTCCACAGGCAAAATCAAAAAGAGGTCAGAGACCCCTGTAATCTTTAGGAGATTCTAAACCAAGACCGAGCAGGCCTCAGTCGCCTAATCCTGGACTCTAAAAAAAAATATAACGCTTGGAATCTGGTACCGTTTCAGCCTACTCGTACTAAAAGAAAAAAAAAGTTGCTTTGGCCCATCTACCGCCGAAAGCCTACTGGTAGCAGGAGCAGAACTGAAGAGGTACAATCAGATTCATAGCAAAAAACTTGATGGCCACAAAAAACAGGCTCAAATCTAGCTATACTCATAAAAAAAACTTCTTGTTAATGATCTCTTTTAAGCAATTGGAAATTTCTTTTCAGCTAAAGAAAAATAATACGTTGAGTTCTCTAATAATCTTGCTTTTTACTTCATTGTCTTGAGAAAACTTTGTCTTGGTTTCAGGGAGTGACTTATCTTACTTACACCCTTGATATCGGACGAACAGTCAGATATCAGCAAAAACAACAAAGGCCAATGGGTGGACTAGGAATGTACAATAGCACTGAAAGACCGAATAAGCCTCCAGTACTCCCTTTCCTGAAATATATTTCTAGACAAAGGAATTATTCTCGAGTTTTCAACTAAAATATCGCATGACTTTCGTTAGAATATAGTTAATAATTAATTATCCTCTCCTCTTTTTCTGTTGTTTCACGTGGGAAATTTTATCTGGACATTAGGGAGTGAGAAACAGTTAACATGACACCCAGGATAAAGGACGAGTAGTCCAGTATCAACAAAAATTAAATTACATTGGGTGGGTTTAGTCAAATCAATAGCACTGAAGTGACCGGATAGGCCCCCAGTACTCCCTTCCCTGAATTACCGGACCAGATACAATATTCATCATCGATTCGCATTTGTGAATTCATGAGAAAAAGAAATAAATGAAATTTACGCAAATACATCCATAGTTATGAAAAAAAAATTATTAATATCGATCTCGATCTTCCCGAAGTTTGAACAAAAAATTGTATTAAAAAGTTAAGCCGCAATTCAATAGTTGTTGAAATTGGGGTCGTCGCGCTTATTTTCGGGGAATAAAAACTTTCGAACTTGTGAGCCCTTCCAAAAGCTTAAATTATACATCTCAGTACGCATTTATATCTACCCAGACCGCTAGCTGTACTGAAGACATCTCTCGCTCCTGGCTCATCTGGGGGCTTCCAGAGTGATTCCCTCTCAGGGCCGCGACATGGAAGTGATCTGCTCCAAGTTCAATAATCAGAGACGACGGACTGACTGACCGACCACGTTCGACTGACTGTTAGACTGACCACCGTGGGAACTCACGATGCGTATATATATGAGCGTCGATTTCTCCCATTCCTGGCTCTCAACAAAGACCCTGCTTGGTCAATTTTTCGCCGGACGTAATGGGTAAAGAGGAGAGGAACTAAAAGTCTTTCCGACAGCAAAAAAAAAACTGAACATGGAAGAAGAGGGAACGCAACAATACCAACAGCGACGACTGTCTTCTTTACTTGGACTTTCTCTTAAGCAAAAAATAAAAAGAAAGAAAGAATATATGTGCTGGAGGAAAGAAAAAAAAAACTCCCAGCAAGAGTTCCTCTAGAGCTGAAATGTACAGTGATAGAAACTGCATACATACATTCAGTTACATACATAGATATTAAAAATGTTACATATCCTTAAATCTAAATACATGATCTTATTTCCTAATTACCTGAATTCTTAATTCTTATTACCTAAGTACCTGGCCAGGTTTTTCTTATTCTATATATATACAGAAGAAATTTACATACAAAATGTTCAAAAATAAATATCACAATTCATAATTTGAATAATTAATAATTACAAAAAAAAATTACGAGTTCTGGAGTATTTACTTCAGAACACGCTGGTGCTTTCCAGTAGTAGCCACCAGAGCCACCTAACGGCAGGGTTCAAAATCACGTACTCTTAAGCAATAATAATAATAATAATAATAATAATAATTTTAGTCCAGACAAAAATAGATAAGCGGTATAAGTCTATATTGTAGTTTATGGCAAAAAGATTATTGAGACATTTTATCCCTTCGTTCTTGTTACAGAACGAATGTCTTGTAAGAAACATGGAAGTCGCTATCTTATGCCTCCAAAGGTCCTAGGCAAGGTGAATCTATGGTAGCTCGTAATAGTCTCAGTTTAACGCTAAGAATAGAGTCCAATACCTAGAGTTGACTAAAATGGGACGAGGGGAATCACTCAACCACGGATGATACGTTAGCCATGTAATGATTGACAACGGTAACATTGGTCGACAATCTCTTACCATTCTAGTGTTGAATTAATCAGATAGAATGCTTGTTACAATATGTTTTGCTCCAATTTCAAAGTTGTATGCAGAAAATTATGACTAGGGCAGGTTTTTCGAGTAACATGCACTTTAAAAAATATTTAAATGAGTACACCGTAAAAAATCTGCATTTCTTGTTCATTTCTTTTTAAAATGAGTCTACTTTTAATCACTTCTATATTTTTATGTATCTTGTTCGACCTGAACCCGGCCTCACTCGATGACTTGATTTCGACCTGGTAACTCGGAGGGCAAAGTAGAATTTTCAATTATTTTCTTACTTTTGAACAGCGTTTCTTTCATGGGGGACCGGGACCGGAGGTCTTACGCCCATCGCATGATATATACAATGCCAAAAATTCCCAATTCATTATAGTTTCCAGACCGGGCCAATTGAATCATTGGGGTCAGATTTCGTACCGGGTCACCAATGTTTGCGTCAGACCGGGTCACCAAATAATCGAAAGTGACCCAGTTTCAGCTCTGATACATACAGGAATAACTCCTTTAAAAATGAACTTCCAATTAAATTTCTTCCTTTTTTAAGCTTCATGAATATCTCTTGTCCATCTGTCTTCAGGAAGTTTCTAAAGACTTATTAGCGCTGCGATCCTTCTAATAATCGCAAAGGCTCCGGTCCCCTTTTTAGCATCTCAGACACACAAAAATGTATTTGTATAAAATAGGTTGGCAACACTGACATCTGGGGTGCTTTAGGTACGTGAACACGTCGAATTTATGTAAAGTTTGGTGGGCATACGTCTAAAAGGCATGAACACAAATTGATAAAATGAATATTATTTTTTTAAATTGATTGGCAACACTGACAATTGATCAAGATGGTTACAGCGGCCCTGAGTTAGTCTAGCAATAATTAATCTTTGCAACGACACCTCAACCATATCTCTACATCTTGTGGGTCATGAGATAATTTTTGGACATGGGTTGGCAACACTGATAACTGAAGGGCTTGGGTACAGGGATACCAACAATATTTTTCTATTGTGTCGAATAGAAATTATATATGCCAATTTTGGTGCAGATGGAAGTAATTAGACCGATAGGTTTAACGGATGGAAGCAATTTAAAAAAATTGTCTTTTTAATGGTTTGGTGACACTGATCCGCTGCACCAAACAAGACCGGCGGCTCTGAGCTAATCTAGGAAAGACTTTTCCAACGACACCTCAACCTGCTATGTACATCTTGCGGTTCCTAGGTTTATTTGACACGAACACATATGCTGACAGACTTAGCAGTCAGAAGGTCCTAGGAACGATCCCAGCGGCCGAATATCGTGACTGAAGTTTTTACAGGGGTTTTCCTCAGTCGCACCAGGCAAATACCGGGACGGTACCTAAAACTAAGTCCTGGCTGAGGACCTTCCAACACCCTCACCTCCACCCTATCCCGGCCTGAGCCTGAAATGCCTAAAGGCCATAGATAAAGTCAAGTTATTAATACCCTAGGTAAGGCTTTGTATGATTTTTTAAAAAAATGAAAAGAAGTAAACTACAAAGCAAGGGTAACCGCACACCAAAATAAGCAAGTTGGACGAAGCAATATTTAAATGGTGGTGGTGTTTCAGATCCCTGAAAATTCTTGGAAGCGCAATAGAATAATAAATACACGTCATAAGAAACTATTAGAAGACATGAAAATGTGTAATTTTAGGAACATTACGTTCTTGCGTTCTTGCTACGGACTTACAGGTAGTTAACATGAAAAATCGTATACGTGTGCGCACAATATTTTCGAATTTAGAGTTGTAGGGGGGAGGGGGGGGGGTGAACCTACTTTTTGCACAGACTAGCATTAAGATTAGCATTATTTGACTTTGACTTGTACTTGACTTTGACTTTGACTTGAGTGTTTATTATTATTATTAAGAAAACAACCGCAATTCACTAGCTACGTGCATTTTTAAATACGCGTTACCTCGCTTGTGCAACTCAACCTAAACTCAGCACAGCCTCAATAGATGGCAGAACTTTTCAGTCTGTTATTAACTGCCATCTGATGATCAAAATGGTAACTTGAATCTCATAAAATGAATTAACCTTGTATTGCTGTTCTTTGCTGCTCTCTAATGGAGAAAATTAGAACTGTTTGAAGAGCTGACATGTGAATGAACCATGAACGTAGGAAGTAATCAGATAAATAAATGACCAATAGATGGCACAACACTATCTCCGCATTCTGGTGCCATCTGTTAGGAGATACATGAATCACTGAGCAAAATGATTTGGCCAACTAAGAACATCAACTCAGCAATGTCCCTGAGTACATACAGTACAGTTAACAAAGTAGGAAGTCTGTAAATTCATCTAAGAAACCACAGTAACCGTAAGAGAATACCCAGACAGATTAACTATAAGAACAATGCCATTTCATGGCTCTACATTTGGTATGTGTACTAAATATTTATTTTTTAAAACGTTTGGGAACAATCAAGTGAAAAGTTAGAACTTTTCACCTTCCTGGAACTGAAAAGAGAAAGAAATAAAATGACAAAAATAACATGTTCAACCAATATTGACGAATAATGATTCAATATTTCGTTTATCTCAAGATTGGTTCTTAAGTGGTCTCAGTACCTATTGCGCTTGCGTGTGTGTGTATTTTAGTTACTAAGATAAATTCATATTTTTAAAAATACTGACACGCAACGATGAATCGCCAATAGACTTGGTCTTATATAACCTATTCCAACCAGAGCTGAAACTGGTCACTGGTTCAATCGGATCAAGGTTTGGACCTCTTCTAGACTTTAGACCCGACCTGACCCGGAGAACAAAACAGAATTATTCATTCCTTGCATTTGAACAGTGTTTTTGTCAGGCATGCTCAGGACCGGAGATGTTACCAAAGGAACACGAGAAATACAAGGCCAAGATTTGAAGTTAGTTATGTCTCCCAGGCCGGGTCAAGTTTCGGACCGGGTCACCTATGTTCAGGTCACGCCGGGTCACTTCAGCTTTGGTTCTAAGCCGTTTCGCTTTACGATCTACAGAAAAACGTAAGGGTAACCTGAAATAAAATTATATAAAAATTGGTACGGTACCATTCCTTAAGACTAGCCACAACGAAGACAGTTTCTAGGAGGGGAGGGGAAGCACGTCTCTAATGGCATTTTTTCCGTTTGGGGCTCAGAAGCAAATGGATGTTTGTTATCGGTGACCCTATGACTAGAGAGATGGACATTTCGTATCTAAAATTACGAAATTTCGTACAACGAAATGAAAATTTTCACATTGTATGGCAATATAATAATAATTCACAGCCATATTCAGTTCACTAGTGGGTGAGGCCCATTCCGGAGGGAGGAGTTGGTCTACTGCTCCCACGCTGACCAGACGTGTTGCGAGAGGAGAGCCGAAGCTCTCAACTGTGATCGCCACTGTCTTTTATTCACAGCAGACCCCAATTGCATTACGCTGATGAGTAGGCATCCTTCCAGACCATCTCGCTTTGAAAAAAAAATCCCTTGGCAGAGCCGGGAATCGAACCCGGGACCCCACAATTTGCAGTCAGCGACGGTAACCACTAGACCAGTAAGGCGGACCTTTATCGCAATATATATGCATTTTTTTTTTGTATTTTGTAGCAAAATAATAATAAATACACTTCGATCAAATGTTTACACTTCGACATACGATTCGACTATCATCGCTTTCCAATGACAATTGTCTCGTATCAATTCGTGATTATTAAGTCTATTATTATGTTTATTTGAGAAGTCAAACAACCTTAATCGTATCAACAGATTGAACATTTTTAAAAGTTTTGAATTTATAAATACATATAAAATATAATAAAATAAGACTTTGCTTAAATCGCATTTCGTTATAAACATTTCGCTAAATAAATTTCGTATCTTAATAAAAAAAAAACCGCTTGAATAAACACTTTAAAACTTCAATTGTCAGGGTGGATAATGCCTAAAAATATAAAAAACAGATTTTGAAATAAAAGTTGTAAAGTTACCTTTTTAGCTGGGTTTCCAAATTATTTCTGTATGCACGGGAGAGAATATGTGATCACTTTATCGAATGTCTTTTCTATATATATTTATCAGTTAAACATTATTTCGAAAATACGAACCGAGCAGCCCTAAGTGGTTGAGCGTTGGCTTCGCAATTGGGAGGGTCCGAGCTCGATTCCCGTTGACGATCATCCTGACTGGGTTTCCCTCAGTCACACCAGGCAAATACTGTGATAGTACCTTCAATAAGACCAGGGCCGATTCCTTTTTCCACATCCTTTCCCTTCCTCTATATCTCGGCCTGTACCAAAGATGGATAAATGAAAATTCAAACTCGAAAATGCCAGAAATGATAATTATATTCACGCTCATTAATGTTTTCTATTTCCAGCTATATTCAATACAACATCTGTTTGAGCTATCAAGAAGGAAAAGTGAGTCGATTCCTCTCCACCCTAATATACGCATGTCTCGGAACACTTGGGAACAAATAATGACATTATTTCTAGCTGCTTCCGGTAATATTCTAGGTTTCGATTTCCGGAATATCCCTGGAATAAGGATATTCCGAATGAACAAACATCTTAAGCATAATCTAGAATGTTCCTGGAATGTTCTTAAAATATGGGCTCATTTCGAACTTTAACACTTAGCAGGAATATTTTAGCATATATTATAGAAATATCCTCATATCCCCGTGAGGATATTCATAGCATATCCCTAGAATATACCTTTACTGTACGGGTAGTGATAATCATGATAACGCATGATTTTTCTTCATTAATGATTTTTGCTTAAGATATCATAAAATTCTTTGATAACTTTTAAATGGCTCCAGGTTCGATCCCTAGTAAAGAATTAACTACTTTAAAAACCATTTAAAATTGTAAGTTCCATTTCTATGTGGGCATCATCAACATATCAATCCACAAACCACTACCGGTTCATCTAATCCTTGAAATTTCGGTTCACAACCATGACTCCAGGCAGAGCACACATCATCAATATTGCGTTGTTGAAACACTATTTTAAAAACTTAACCACAGAGAGAGGGAGGTCCAAGATCTTTCATTCGGTTTGTATTCAGAAAACAAAATTGTTGCCGTGATGAATATTTGACTTTCAGTTGCTAATACTATTGTCTTCGTTGTTTCTGAAACACATAAGAGTCTCATTTAAGCGAATATGATGGGACCGAGGGTGATTCGGTGAAACGAAAAATTCGTTTAAACCGGAAACATAGTGATTTACAGATTATAGTTTAGTACTGTCCTGTATATTAAAAGGACAATTTCTTTTTAAACTAAACTTAAGTAAATTAAAATTTTCGTGTATTTTAATTACTGTACTGTATTTTTACTAAACATTGCAAGGATTTTTCAGATAATTTGTTCATAATTAAGAGAATTTTAATTAAATTTAGCATGTGCAAAATGCTAAAATATAATTTTTATATTTTTACTGCGTTGGGATTCAGTTAATCGGGACTCTAGTGTAATTATACTGACGCTTGCCTGACACCTGAGCACTATTTTAAGTTACCGTAAAAATGAAGAGAGTTAAGGAAGATTTTGTGATTATAAAACGATATCAATTAAATGCACATAGTTCTTAGAAGGATATATGAACTCGTATGAATTTGCTCTTTTCTGTTTGCGAATACGTAAAAAAAAAATGAAGTTACCTGTGATCCGATTCAAACACAGCTTTAAAATGTACAGAGCAAAATTTAACTGTCATAAATCTAGCATCAATTTAATTCAAAATAGGGGAGGCAAAATTAAATCTACAATTTCTTTTATCTACAATTCCACTACTTTACTAATGTAACCCAAAATCCCCAAATTAGTCATGTTCTTGCTTAAGGTCGTGGCGACATATCAACCAGCATCCTATCAGAAAGCAGAGACACATAAAGCAGACGACAATATCTCTGTTATTGGTAACTGATAACGTAATACAATAGAAAATATTCCCGCTGTTGTGACATCAAGGACACAAAAGTTTGCACATCTAGGAAAACGGCTGAATATGATAATGATGCTCTATAGGAGGTTGACCCATTTGGCAACAGCGCTTCCACGTGACAAGTAGATAAGGCCGGGCATACTGTAGTGAGGTTCATTTTATGCACAAACAGCAGATGCTCTTTACTTGTCTCTACGAATAGGTAATGTTCCTTATTGTAGCTTTTACAAGCATAGATAATGTTAGTTTATACTGCCCGCTCCACCACACACATATGTAGTTGAAAAAAAATGTTCTGTAAACTTAATTACAAATATTTCACTTGTACTTTCGAAAATCATCCAACCTGAGCCAGGGAATATTTAGAGATCATGAAAACAGTACATTTAAATGAAATAGACTTTCATCGAATTAGTACCGACATATAAAATAGAAATCACACGTCAGCAAAGCACTCCATTGGAGTATTATACAAATCATGGTAGACTCATAAATGTACGTTAATATCGAAGCATAATATTTTCAGTGAATCATGACGTCAAGATCACTAAAAATATTTTTATTCTTCTAAATTAACTTAAGAGTTTGCTTTATTCCTACAAGCAAATAGAAACCAACTAATTTTTGTCACTTTTATTTTCATAGATTAGTATAAACTAAATCATACTGACATTTCCTTATGAGTTCAATTGACGTCGGGGATGAAACATTTGGGTTCTATGATATTTGTATCTTGAAGCTGATTTTGCCATCTCTCGGTGATTTTGATAACTAGATCTTTGATTATTTAATTGCACAAGAGTCCCGTTTAGACTAATTTGATGGGATCAATGGTGATTCGCTTAAATACAAATTCGGTGAAACCAGAAACAACTATATTTTAAAGTAAACTAAACATTAAAAAAATAAAAAAAACATAGACCTACTACTATAATGTAGGGAAAATTAACTTGACCTCGGAGAGCCCCCGGAAATGTGAACTCTGTACATTCCAGTCAGCTATCCAACGCCTTATCCCCTCAGCCAGGCAGCCAACTGCGAGAGTTCGTCTTCGAAATGGTTTCTTTCGTCTCGTCAGGTACTTGAAAACAACGTTCCAAGATTTCTCTTGTCCAAAATCTTACTCCTGACATCTTCTGGTATATTTTTGACACTGGGAAAAGTTTTCGGTTGTCATTTCTTACTCAACTCAACGCGATAAATTTCACAATATAGCCTCGTCTTTCGATAACCTTAGCAGTTACAAATGGCGGAGAACAAACGTGGGAAGTAGCTAGCCATGATGCATTGTAAATCACTCTAACAAGATGAGAAATAAACCACCCTCGACGGGTTTTTCTTCTAGCGCCTACTCTAATGAAACACCAACGATGGGAGTTCTTGCACTACGAAGCAGTAACAACGATGCATAACGATTGGCACTAGTTTCGTCGTTAGTGCGTCAAGAGGGGGCCAGGTTCTCGGACGTTAACTTTAGTTATTCTCCACCCACTGGAAGTGGGTCAAGACAAATCTTTATTAAATAGTCTCATATAGCATTGCTAGAACATTTTTTTTTATTTTCAAGTCATAATTCCTCCTTCCTCTGCCGACAAAACATGTTTTATTAAATGTACGAAGACAATATTCTTTAAAAGCGTCCCTTCAGCAAGGGACAAATCCCTATCACAAAAATAAAAAAAAAGTTAATTAAATCCTACAAAAACTGCTTTTATCCCACGAGTTAGAAGTGTTGAAAACGACATTTTGTAGTTGATCTTCATGATAATACCACTGTATACTATGTTGTACTTATACATACCAGTACAGTCAAAAATAAACAGAACTGTCATACTTTTGCCAGTGTACATACACCATTTGTCAAAACAGTCCTGAAGGTAATTTTTGGCCTCCTCCTTCACAGCTCGCCGTCTTTAAATCTTCGGCTGCAGTGAACCTTTCGACCAAGTGTTTGATCTTCGAAAACAAGTAGTAATCACCTTGAGCAAGATCAGGAGAATACGGAGGCTGAGAAAGGATGAGGTGTTTGCTCATTTTGAGTGTTCTGGATGTGGATTATCTTCACTGGACACGCGACCACATGTGAGTCGCTTTTAACACTCGTAACTTGGTTCCGCGACATTGCTTTCTCCCCGTAAGCTTGATGTAGCAGAGTACATATCTAATCTGCATCAGTTGAAAATTTGATATTCATTCGCTGCTCTTAAATCGTCATTTCACCACTCTGCCAGACTGCCTTAACGCACCGGACTCTTAGAAACGCACCGGACTGTCTTAACCGTGTATACCTACACTAAATAACTATCTGCTATACTAAGTTACTATGTAATAACACATCAGCTAATCCCTCTGCGCAACCGCAACGCAATTGTTCAACGACGTGGCAGCCAAAATTAAGTTAATTTCTGACTGTACTAGTATTCTTTATTCCATTGCCAAGTTGATATTAGAATACTATTTGATAGGTAATATATTATCACTTTTCTAAGCAGAATAATTACGAAGAATAGAAACTTTATTAACACTCAAGAGATCAATCAAAGAATGCATTCAGAGAAAGTGCACCCGTATTCCACACCGATTCTTGTTGAATTGAATTGAAGTATAACTTGATCGAACCAGGATATGGCAAAGGAAAGAATGGTAAAGGTAGAGGTCAGGATCTTACTTAAGTGACATTTCGGCATTCGCTTAGCAAACAGGCGAACCCTGGAAAATCTCAGTCAGGATGGTAGCCCGTGAGGTTTAAACTTGAATTTTATTTATGACATTCAAGCATCTAAAGCTCAGGCCGGGACAGGGGAGGGGGAAAGAATACGGGTAGGTGTCGGCCAGGATCTGAGTTGAAGGTACAATCCCGGCATTTGTTTGGTGTGATAGGAAAAGCGCTGAAAAAGTTCAGTCAGGATGCGAAACCGCTGGGATTAAACCCACGACCTCCCGAACGCTAACCTAACCCTCTACCACTGAGCTACGGCCGTTCGGTTCATGTGGATTGAACCCGCCTGCCTACCCATTGCCGACTCGATATCAGCGACTTTCAAGACAAGCCGAAAGGTCTTTCAAGACGAATTAACTCCTCTCAGTTCAATTCCTCTGGCGTCATCTTTTCGTCTCATAATCCTTTTGTCAATTAGTTGGATTCGCTTTCTTATCCCTCAACCATACCTTCCATTCTATCCCTCAGTATATCAGGTGAATGATGGGAATATTGTAGGGGAGGGAGCGGCCAGGACCATATACTTTGGCTAGTATCCTAGAATTCGCCTCGTGAACTGAGAGAAACCTTGAATACCCGTCATGATCACCACGTTGCGCGGATTTTTGGGTCTATGCTCTACAATGCTTTACTGAATTAAGTTGAATTGCATTCATTGCCTTTTTAAAACGTATATGGCATAGGCCAATATAGAGAAGGGATGTGGAAAGAAGTCGACCAGAGCCTAAATTGAAGGTACCATCCGGCATTTGCCTAATGTAACTGAAGAAAATCCCAGGAAAATCCTGTGAGGATGATCGGTTGCTGGTATCAGAACCTAGGACCTAAAGAATGCGAATCCAACGCTTTACCAGTGATTCTGCCAGACTCCCCTGTGGAGGTTGTCATCCCTCAAATTCTCGAGAACTTAAAAATGTATACGGTCAAAAATAGATAAAAACCGCGCATGACTCCATTTACACCCTCCGTAACTTTACACTCTCCAAACTGAAAGTTCGGGCGGGATCCCTGTGAGGTCACTTTGTGCTTTACAGAATTTCGCGACCCTAGTCACTGGATAACGGTGAGCAATATGCATCTTATGTATATTAATAATGTCAATTGCAACTGCATTCTACCATTAAAACAGGATATGTGGACATTCAGGACGATCCTTCTTGTTCATATTATTTACTTAACACATTAGATAAATTGTTGTAATGAGGAATAGAAAATGTCACAAAATTGATTTCAAATGATACGCAGTTACTGTGTAAGCATTAGAGCAATTTTCTGTACGCATCACTTTATATACGCAAAGTGTATAGCGTCCAAAATGTTTCCTTTGTAGTATCCTTCCCGAAGGTTCCTTCACTTGCCTCCTTCGGATTCCAGCAGAAGGAAGGAAAGAAAAAAGAGATGTTCGGATTAGGTCTTGGTGTTATTTGTGGGTTAAAGAAAATGGAGTGTCGGGTGTTCCCGACGTCTTCTTTTGGTTAATCAAGAAGCAAAGGCAGCGGCTAGAAACATTTGTGCCGTACATAGAGTTAGGAATGGTATAGAGTGAGGTTTCATGACGTCACATGAAGCCAAATTTACGGTTCAGCGGCAGTCATATTGTGTGTCTCATTCGAGTCCATCTATACCGAGTACTGTAGGTCATCCGGTGACCATTTTGAAACATACATTTCTGTCGTGTGACTACAATATACAGCACAACACATCTGGGACATTTTCAAGCATTTTACAATTGTCAATTCTCTGCGAAACAGCTTCGAACAACAATAGCCATTTCGGAGGTTCCATCTGACATGCACTTTTTATTAACTTTCTCTTCCCATAAGAAAGAATGAGAAGGCAATACTCGGTACAGAGGACCTCTAATAATGAGGCCATTCAGTGTGGTGGAAGTGCCTCGTCCCTTCTGTCTATCGGCTTCACTCACTTCACCCACAAAACAGCCTCACGCTACTTCTAATCTATTCCTAACTCTATGGTGCCGTACTCGAGTAAAATACCATCAGGAAAGTACGACATTTTTCTCGTAGGATAATCCGACTTTGATGAAGACCGTTTAAATGCTTAATCGACGATAATTGACGCAAAATTAACCCGAGAATTCGCAAATGTGATGAGTTTTAGCCAAGGAACCATCATGCAATGTTTTCTCTTCATGCTGAAGGTACAAAAAATAGTGTAATGCAGGGTTTTATAACGTGGTAGGCGCGAGGTGAAATGCAAAATTAAGTGTTTTGTAGGTTAAAACTAGTAAATTTCAAAGAAGGTGTTTTATTTTTGCTTGCTGTTTTTACAATTACTAAAGATAATGTAATTTGTTCAATAGTTTGCGGATAATATAATAACTAACTAACCCTATAATATATATGTATATTGGATAATAAGGTAGGGGGTCCGAATATGGGCTATCTTAACTTTGTTGATTTTTTTCCACTAAAACAGACTATTTATCGGTGCGAATCGACTGAACCATCAAGTTGGGAGACTATTTGGACAAATTAAAATAATAATCTGCTTCCTAGAAATGACGTATAAAAATTTAATAAATCGAAAACTAAATTGTTGCTAGTGGGCCGTATTGGGAACATGGTGTTCCCAATATGGCCCGCTATAGAAAATTAGAGTGTATAGCAAAAGTGATGTGTAATCTTTCTGTATTACTCATATCTGCTACATGCTGATAGATATACATTACAAGCATTCATAATTTATGTGACGTGAAAAACAAGTGAATATACAAGAAGAAAAATGTGAGTAAATAAGAAGAAATGAACGAAGAACTTTAGAACGTCACGTCTCACATGAGGGACAAAGAAATGGTCGGTGATCTTTAACGGTGATTCCAACATACTCTTCATAAACGTATTTGCGCTACGACAAGCAAAGATGCATTTCTTCAACCTTGTCTGTCTGACAAAGGTAACAAAGCCAAAATTCACAAGACTTGGAACAACTTAGTATCGGTTCTTCAGGAAGTAGTTGCTTAAATTCTGGTCGTTTTAAACGTGATGAAAGTTGCTTTGTTTTGGTTTTAATCTTCTTTGAATTGATAGCTTCCTTATTACCTGGCATTATCGTCGTTTTAATTACTAAACATTATGATGATGAGTGTTCAGTACAAACATTTCAAATACCCAATTCTTTCATTTTAAACAGTTATGACTGCATTTTGCCCAATATACCCCATCTTTCCTGCTTGCCACGGTGGGCCATATTGCGCACTGTTGATCTCTTTACTTTTTCTGAAGCCTGCTAGTTACACAATGCAATACACTGGGTCACACATATTTTATGTTAACGTATGCTCACATAGCTACATTTTCTATGCATTATACTGATTAGGTGTTCAACAATAGATACTAAAACGAAACATTGCTTACTTTGCTGAAATAACAGCAAGATATTTTCTTGCTCAATATGCCACTTTTTAACTGGATCTGCTGTCGCTCATGCCACTCACAAGCAAATGAGTCGCGGATAAATGGTTTCTCTTGTCATGAGGATATACAGTAGTTTACGGTGACATCTAGTAGCACCAACGGTAAGTTGCAGAGATCTGGGGACCCGGGCCATAACCGGTGCACTTACCTTATAACAAGGATACTTATTATCAAATACAGCAAATCAACTGTCATGTTTTGAAATGAAAATCAAGTATTACACAAAACAAAAGATACAATAATATTTGAAACAATACGAAAGATTGCACAAGTTTAATGCTAGTCCGAACTCTGAATCTGTTTTTATTTAACCAACTTCAAAATATCCGGTTTAATTTTCGTGACACATTATCAACTGACAAAGGATTTCTGGCGTTTGTTTTAAAACTCAGCATCGATAAGAAAACGAAGTTCACACAAGTACGAAGCTGCAAATAGAATGATGATTCTACAGACACCAACATACTTGATGCAAATAAGGACGCAGTTCTCCGCCAAGAGAGAGGAACCATTTTCCATTTCGTTATTATTGGCGTATTACGTTTCGTGGGGAGGGAAGGAATGAATGGCTAACGCATGCATACTTTGGATATTTAAGATTGTGTACTAATAATGAAAAGTGATAAACAATTACAATCAAAGAAATTACTGTATGGACAATAAAAGTCTAAAATTGTAGAGTAATATGGAATAGCCGTGTTTATAAGATACTTAACTGTTGTGAGATAAAGTAGAAAGTTAATGCCATAAGAATACAAGGAATAAAGTTGTTGTCATTGAAGAACTGTCAAAATACAAACTTATCCCTAATTTTTCTGCACCAGCACATTCGTTTTGCACCCATAACAAACACGATAAGCACTGTATCCACATCTCTTCTCTGGAATCTTCAGAAAACTTGCCTTGACAAAACAAACACTTAGCATCATTATCACTTGGAATAGTCTCAGGTAGGAATGTAAGTTCTACTATTTCATTTTTACTACTGTGGACCACAACCAATATCGACTACAAGTATTCCATATTACCCGACACAGGATCTTGTAAATTGTGTTGCTGATAACCGTACTTTATGGTACATAGAATCAAAGCGGCTTTCATAATTCCAGCATGTACATTTACAATTCCACAATAATACAATGCATTCTAATGTTGTTTTTTTTTTTTAAAGACGTACAGATATTACAAAACGTACCTACAAAATGAATGATGATTGCAAATTACATTCTTGCATATAGTAACCCTTCACATCGAACTGGAACTAAATACGGGGAATTATGGGAGTATGTAGAAGTAGTTCCCCTGCTTACGAGTAGGGAACAGCACATCAGAAACGAGAAACACGTGTATTCCATATTACCCGACTATTCCATAATACCCTAAATTTGTGTGTGTTTTAAAGCCTGCAGAAGGCTATTTAGTATTAAGTGATACGAAACCACTTATTATAAACAAGAAAATTACTTTTGTGTGTCGCCGAATGTCCGGACCTACTCCGCAAACTTGAGAAAAGCAGTTTTGCAAGAGCTCGGTTAAGAAGTTATTCTACATCCGTCTTATTTCCCTAAGCTTGCTCCCTCAGATTTCCACCTTTTCCAATCTCTGTTGAACAATGTTCAAGGAACCTCCCTTGGGTCCTTGAACTCCAAACTTCATTTCTTGAGGTATGAAATAGACACTTCCCCAACACTGGCAGGCAATCATGGGAAACGCAATAAAATATGATTAACTTTTTATAGTTTCTGATCACAACGAAATGAGTATCAACAAGAAAGGCCAATGGAAATAAGCAATGTATGTTTATATGGGTTCAAAGCATTTTTTTGGGGAGGAAGTTTACATAGTTTCTCCTTGACTGCAGACCTGATTATATCTTTTATTTCAAAATTCTGTAATTATATTACAAAATATGGTTTTCTTTTTTAATAAAATAAAGGAAGTAAATTGACAAAAGAAGATAGAAGTTAGATTAGGCGTCATCTAGTGGATATTGAGCTCACCTAATTTTGAGTAGCTAGCACACCCTGTGGAGCATCAGTCAAAAATTGAAACAATTAATGTGGATCTAGTAAATACCAGTAAGGGTGATAACACAGTACATATCCAGTAGATGTTTAAAATCTGGTTTAATTATGGGTATTATGTGAAAATCTTAATTTAAATTAACCTTTTTTTTAGTTCTATATTTGAAACCGGGCGGCCATGGCTCAGTAGTAGAGCGTTGGCTTAGCAATTCGGGAGGTCGTGGGTTCAATCCCAGCGGCTGACCATCCTGACTGAGACTTTTCCAGGATTTTTCTTCAGTTACATCAGGCAATTAATGGCCTACATCTTTCCGCATCCTTTCACCCTCCTCTATCCCAGCTTCAGACATAGATGCCTAAAGTTAAATTCTATATTTTAAGATGCGGTTAAGTTCTTTCATTTATACACATAGCACCATAAGCAGGGTTGGAAACGTCTTTTCAGAAGTAAGAGTTAGGTCATGTCTGGAGCTACGCAAGCAACAGCTTTGAAGAAATTGAATGAAGTATACCGTAACGCAACCCCGTTGAGAAACATGTTCGAATTTTTTTTTTTCGGCAAAAGTTGGGTTGGTGCGAATGAAATGACCGCTTTTACGCCTGGTGGGAAATGCACCTCAGCAACACAACACATAGATCGACTAAAGTCGCGCGTCTAAACTACTCTGCACACGTCCAGCAAACAGGCGGGGTTTTTAAACAGTCAAGAGGCAGTGTGTTGTTGAACAGGGTCGTATGAAAATGCACCATAGAGAACTCACAATTGCGAGTGATTTATGAATTTGAACTAGGGCATTCTTCACAGCAAGCCGCAAAAAAAAACGTTAACAGTGCATTTGGGACAGGAATGGCGAATGAATGCATCATTCGCCGTTGGTTTGTCAAATTTAGTTCCGGTGACACAACATTGCAAAATGAGTCCCGTGGGTACCGCCCAACATCATATTCGGATAAGCTGATCAGGTACATCTTGGAAGCGGGCCCTCGGATAATTGTTCGTGACATTGCAGACGAGTTAGCCGTACACTATACCACTGTCAATCGGCGGCACTGTGCGATTGGTAAGGTGAATATGTTGGACTTATGGGTGCCACATGAGTTGACACCGGCCAACAAGAGTCACCATCTGGAGGTGTTCAGTTCTCTAAGTGTAATGAATAAGTGGGAAGGTTTCCTAAATCAGATTGTCAATTCAGGCGAAAAATGGATCTGGTATAACAATCGTAAACGATCAGGACAATAATTGGATCGTGATCAACGTTCAGGATGCTGTTCTAAACCGTCTCTCCACCCACGGAAGGTATTGTTGCTGGTATGGTGCTTTGTGGTGGTAGTGATCCATTCTTGTCTTGCTCAGGCGAGGTGAAACCATCACTGCAGATTGTTCCAGTGCTGAACTCGGTGAAATGTACCACAAACTTGTCCGCAAGCATCCAGCAATGGTCAACAGACATTGTTTTCATGTTGTATGACAATGTTCCCCCACAAGTCGCGCAAAGAACGGTGCACGCTCTCCATGAGTTGCATTATGAAAATGAAAACCTTCATCACCCACCGTATGCCTCCGATCTCTCACCCACTGACTACCACCTATTCCGACATTTCTATTACTTCTTGGCAGAAAAGCCGACCTGGTAGTCGTGCAGTTTGGGGCGCTAACCCAGCGACTCGAAGGTCTCGAGTTCGAATCCCGGCATGGGGCATGGATTTTAGAGACTTAACAGCTAATGGACTTGAGACGGGTCGAAGTCTTTAGTTACTAAAATGGCCCTAAAATACAACATTTACAATTTTCTTGGCAGAGAAAACCTTTCCTGATGATCGGGCGGTGCAACATTCAGTTGAGAATTTCTTCGCATCGCAGACTCCAGACTTCTTTCGACACTGAATCCAATCGTTGGCTGAGCGATGGCAACAGTATGTGACTGGAGACGGCAATTAACCAGGTAATATAGTTTTCCTTTTTATTCGTCTTTGGATATGACGCACCTGGGGTAGACATTTCATTCGCATCAACCCAATATTTTCTGAAAATAAAATTGTCAGGTCCACAAAGATACCCTTGAGATTGAGTTGCAGAAAAATTTTAGCATTAGCCCGAAAAACTATATGAATAGGAGGACATACCTGGCCGTATTGAAGAACCATAATGTGCTACTCGATTGAGAGCATTTTCTATTACGTATTAAAATTTTATTCGTAATTAACGAAACATTGTTATTGTTTCTTATTTGTTCTACAATTTGTTTCACCTTTCCTTTATCTTGCTTGTAATGCAAATTTCATCAACTACCAACACTTTTAAGAACTTGAAATTATCTTAAAATAAAATTCTTTAAAGCAGATTTTGGATGCTTGTTTGCTTATTTTATCCGTAACGAAGTTTTTGAGCCTGGATATAGAAAATATTTCTTCGAAGCAATGAAAGAAATTTCACTTCTCTGCGGGTAATGATGCAATAGCCTGAAAACACCCATTTCGTTTTGAAATAACGTAAGAAATGACATTAAAAGGAATGCAAATCCATATGGATAGGACACTGTAACTAGGAACAATTTGTATGCATTTGGATTTCATTTTCTTTGTTTATTTTAAAAAATAATGGGTATTTTTACGCTACTGTATCATTTACCCGCAGAGAAGTGCCACATTCTCTTATCTCTCAGAATAATACATTTATGGCAAAACTGACTTCAGAAACGTATTTCTTGTAAAATTCTAGCCCAGAATGACATATTACACGACACCCTTGTCATTTAAGAAAATCAATCGAGATTCAATATGGCGGACTTCAAGATGGCGGTCATAAAGAACATACCCGCCAGCAGGTAGGACCTTCTACCCAGTACCCATTACAGTGTCTTCCATTTATTTCAGTAATCTAAGAACATAAGGGTATTTTCACACTCTTTTTAAGCACTTTCCACAGACAGTTTTTTTTATCATCGATATCACCCAAAGTAATTGGGTTCGAGTAGCGAAAATTTCCTTGCGCACATACTTTTTTATTCTAATCGCGTTGGAAGAATAAATATATAATTATTTTCTGCCCCATCAGTATGTTTGCTTATTAGAAAATTTGGAAGAAAAGCATCTGCAAGATTACGAACTGGCAGTGGTTTTAGATTTTTTAAAAACATTATCCTTATGCTGCTGCTTGTAGTGTTCTGAGAATGCTATAAATCTTGTTTCATCTGTGTTATGCACTGTTTTTATTCTGAAAGTGGCAGCTTCATATTTCAATTTCGCTTACGATTGATGTGGAAGATACCGGTAGACATACAAGCGATTCTGTTGATTCACCTTTGTTCAACGTTACAAAGAACTACACGTACGTTGTATATTTTATATTTATTAGATCTTCACAGAATTAAAAAAAAAAAAAACAACAACAACAAAGAAACAAAGCAAACAAAGAAATAGGCCAATGATCTGTTTGCCTCTTAATATTCATAACATTTCTCAAAACATTTAGCAGCGCCCATAATCTCTCCTCCGTTTAATTGCATTAGAGTGAAACATTGTTACATTGTTCTCAGATGCTTGTCTGATCAAAATGCGTGCTTTTCTAATGACTCAGCCTTCTACACTTAAAAAAAAAAATATTGCCACAACACCAGAAGCTCTTAATTGCACAATTCCAGAGGCAGGTACATTGTGAGAACTCCCATACGTCAACCAATCAAGAAAATGGAACTGAAATTACCCGCCATTTGTAAACTTTTTTTTTTAATGAGTGCAATAATTTTTCATTGCAGTGACCCTTCAAGAAATTTCCACTAGAATGTTCTTTCTACTTATATTTACGCATGAAAAACAAAATGAAAGATGAAAGACAGAACTGCACCAGTAATTCAAAAGAGAACTTCATGCTCAGATAAGTTTTGTTTTTCATCTTCTTCTTCTTAAAGTCCGCCTTACATTAACTCCCCCAATACTAAGATATACTGTGCTTTCTTCTTCTTCTACAACTTGGTTTTGTAGATGTTATTATTTGTGATTCGTCTTTGTGATTTATGGTGCATTATTCTTTTTTATGATTATTTACAGTTCAAATAAAGAAAAAAAGACCAGTAAGTGTTGAGGAACTGTTTTAAAGGAAGGGGATGATAAAAACAGGAAATGTCTTTCTGTACTCGTCTCTTTCTTCCTATATAGCAGCATTTTGTTCGATAAACATCTTGGAAAGCTCTCCGCCATTATAAAAAATAAAAGAATTGGGAAATGGACTTACTAAACGTCCATCTGATAAGCCTTTAAAATTTTGCTCCTGATTCGCTTTGACATGGAAGTTGTAGAAAAAAAAAGAAAGAATTCTTTTTTAAAAATATGCTTATTTGTTTCCCTGTCGTCTTTACATTACGATATGTAATTAATGCTATTATTCCATTGATTTATTTCTTATTATTTTTTTTTTAGAGAAAAAAATAAAACAGAATGTTCTCTTCTTTTCCAATTCATTATTATATTTAGATTTCAGCAGGTAGAAGAACTTTAGCAGAGATAAACAAATGGCCATTAGTTACGTACTGTGCATTTGGAATATACCTCTCCTGGAAACCACCACGGGCTCTGGCTATCTTGATTTAAAGATAACCAAGTCACCGAGGAGAACAGCTGGTGGTAGAGGGGGAGCGAATAGAAGACATTCTTCTTACTTCCAGTAGACAAATAATTTCTTTACGGTTGATGTTTTAAGCTTCTCTGATGACCAGTGTATACAGATGAGCTGGAGATAGTTAGAAGTGATATACACCCAACAAAGGAGTAATAAGATTGTTACAACTTTTATATATTTCATTTATGAAGACAATGTAAAGATAACTTCCACATTTACGAGAATGTTTCATCTTGTATTTCTAGCATTGACCTGTATCTAAAAACATATTGGACTGATCGATGCCATTAAAAAATTAACTATTTGAAACCAGAGAGCAGAGGGGATAGTTATAATCTCGATCGTCCACTTCCAGCTCAAACCAATATGGCCCAAATTTTCTGTTCAAATTCAGGTTTTTACGATTGTTATCGCTGTGTGGCCCATTTTTTAATTTGTGTCTTAATTCTTGCAAGAAACATTAATATTATTTACAGCATGAACTATTTGTTGTATGCACAGTCCGGTACGTGCATAACTAAAAAAGTTAAAACTTCAATAAAAAATTTAAAAACTCTTTTAAAAAAACTGCTTTTTAAGCAAAGAAAAATGGATTAAAAAGTAAAAAATAATAAATTTATGAATCGAAAAATAAAAGCGTGGGTGCTCTTGCTTACCTTATCATAAAATCTTAATATCTAAGAGCACCCACGCTTTTATTTTCCGGTTCACAAATTTATTATTTTTCACTTTTTAATCCATTTTTCTTTGCTTAAAAAAGCATGTATTTAAAAAAATATTTTTAATTAATTTTTAAAAATCCTTTTTTAATTTGTTTTATTTATTATTCTTTACGTTTATTTCGGTGTTCATACTTTTTCTCCAGCTAATATTTTGTGGCCCGAATCCTAAAGTGTTCTGCAACCATCCAAACCCAGCCGCGGTGCAGGCTAGTATTTATTTTAGGATAAAGAAGTATATAATTACAAAATATTAAAATATGTTTTTAAAATATATTCTTATATAGAAATATATGACAGTAACAATGAAATCTTGTATTGTCACCCGGCTTACGTCGCTGTGCAAAATTTCATTATTGTATGACGCCGGGAAATAAGTTAAATTAACGTTACAAGATTTGTACTAGAGATGAAATATGATTACAGAGTAAGTTAATAAAAAGCGTGTAAAAAAGAGTCGCACAGTGGTAACAAGCGTAAAAATGCTGAGTTTAAACTGAAAATTTGGTCCATATTGGTTTAGATTAGAAGTGGATGATCGAAGTTAAATGCTTGCTCTGGTGTCTATCTTTCAACACTAGGCGATCACTCCAGTATCGTTACGTAGAACTCTTTGTATTTCTAGCTAGATTGAAAACCCTCGAATTTATTCGCAGCATAGAGCATTCAACTCATCTATGTTCACATTGAACAGAAATTGTATACTGGGTGAAATATTTATGGTCACCTCTGCTGGATGTAAGACTTACCAAAGCTATTCCATATTTCAAGCTCTATTCCATATTTGGATACTTTTCTCTATTGTTAATAGTAACAAATTGTGAAAATGTGAAAACAAAACAAGGATGAAATATTGGAATAAAAACAAAAAACGAATGAAATTTATTTTTTTAAACATTCTGTTTGTTTACATATTTATTTAATCTAAATTACGTATGAAGAGAATCAATGCTGAACAAAGGAAAGGATATGAAAGTAATACATATGAATATCACTACTCGACCTTTACAATACAAATTAACAATCAATTTACGTTATTTAGACAAAAAAAAAAGTCTTCCAGGCTGTGGCAATAACATTAGTGAAGTGTTCATAATATTGCACACAAATTTTTCATTCCCAATACAAAAAGAAAATAATGGCTTATAGAGAGAAATATTTATTTCCTTTGTAATTTTAACAAATTATTATTTTTTTTATTATTAAATAAACAAGTTTTGAGAAGACAAAGTTTTCAAAATCAAGCAAGAAACGTCTCTTTTAAAAAAAAATCTTGCGAAATTGTTTTCAATGTAATTTTATTTAAGGAAACATATTGTTTTAACAATAAAAACAAACAAACAAATGTATCCAACATAAAATCAATTCACCAAAACAAGAAAACAGAAATATATGATATAATATCATATATAAATAGAGGATCCACTGTTGGATTTTTTAAAATAAGAAATTTTATTACGTGAATATAAAGAAATAAAGAATGAAATGACACCTCGTCACCATATTAGATTTTTTTGGTACTGAATTATTTAAAACACAACAGAAGCTTACGATAGACTAAAAGTAATATCAAAGAAATAACAACATTTAAATCATTCGTTAGAGAAAAAATTGACGTACAGTACTGCTTATTTGTACTTACAAATTCTATTCACTATCTCATAAACTAGCAAGATAATGAGATATTGCTAAATAACAATGTAATTCCTTTCTTTTTTTCAATCAAGAGACATATGGTTGCTCACACAAGAATCTTAAGTAAATTAAGAAATACATTTAAATTTTGTTTCTTGGAAAAGTAAATTAGCAAAAATCAAAACAAATTTCAAAACTTCGCTTCTTACATCTATTGGTCATCCTTATAGAACATTGTCACCTTAACGGGCGAATATTTCTGGCGTAAAATTTTCAACAGGGAATCTTGAATATATTCTACAGAATCTGGTGGGCAATAGTCGTCTTCACTTGATCTGAAAAAAAAAAAATGTTGCAGTAGTTATTTAATTGAAACACCTGAAGAATAATAGATGGTAGAACATGCTTTAAAATAACATATTGTTTCACAGGTGTTATTATCAATCAGAAAATATAAGCAAAGTTTAAAGAAGTTTGTCAATATCTAGTTGTAATTCCAGATGTTTGGATTCATATACCATAATTGTGTCACATAATTGCAGATTTTGAATAATTCGCGATGATCCGCAGAAACTTTAGTAGCCCAATAAGTGTAGTCTCCAGGAAATAATTCTCTACTAAATTCACTATTCTCATACAGGGGACAGGCCTGTAAATAAATATTTAGCTGAGATGTTGTTATAATGTGAAATTCCAACATACGTATAGAATACATTATCAATAAGCCTGATTAAGTTCAATTTGCGATCATTATAAACATTTTCTAAAAGTCAGTGAGTAAGGAAATTGACAAGGTTCAGCTAAATTCTGTTTTGATGCAGATTTATGACCGGTAAATATCTGGGCTAGGTTGAACTGAAGGTGATGATTTTGATGTCTTCCATTTAATAGTGTAGATATTATCATTTGGACCAGCGTTGAGTGGTTTCCGAAGCAGGATCGAAGCCGGGACTAATTGATAATACTAATGAGAAAAACGTTCATCATATGAGGACTAAATCTACTTAGCTATCACTACAAAAAATATTCTCTATCGATAAGTTAGTGATGCCTAAGAGCGTTACCACGTTATTCCTTGACAAATCCTAAAGCGAAAAAAAAATCCTTCAAAGCATAGTTTTCGAGAAATTAAAGATGAAAGACTGATAAGGTAGCAATAATTTAACGACAATAACTCCTATTGTTCGACAGATTAAGAAAAAGAGTTTCGGTCAGTGTATTAAGGTTCGGAATCGAGCCAGAGTTTCAGAAAGTACTTTGAGAGATTTACCTGAAAACTTTCAGACTTCAACTCGAACTTTGATCTTTCTACCGAGAAGGAAATTATTATTATTTACCAGTCAGTTCATGTCTCTCTTTATTCTTTATGATAACTAACTAACTCTATGGCTTATGGAACTCACAAATTCATCGTCACAGTAACAAACGTACGCCATTGGATTCTATCCTGGGCAATATCAAGCCCTGCAATTTTCATCACGAACACCTATTTCTCGAAGATCTCTTCTACTATTGTCCTCCCAACGACCTCTGGGTCTTCCCAATGGTCTCCTTCCATCCGGCCTTCCAAAAAAGAACGTTAATTTGATAGACAAAACATAGTTCACTTTTCCCCCCAGGGAAACATAGTTCAATTCTGAAAGTTTGCGATACATTACTTTCAACTGGTTGATTTTTTTTCTTTCACTTGTCGAACAATAGGAGGTATAGCTGTAATAGTGTTGCCACCTTATGAGCCTTTCGGCCTTAATTTCTCAAAAATGATAAGCATCTGAAAAAACAAAATACGAAGAGTATTTTCGCGTTAGAATATGTCAAGAAATACTGATAATATAGTAACACCCGATATAGAGTGTACCGTAACATTGGCAACACGCAAAGGAAATTAACACCTCTTGTCGAAAATCACTTAGTTTGTTTTCGACATACAGTGATTTCTAACGTGGAGTCCAAAATAGACTTGTTATAATAGTAAATGAAATACATAGTGCACTCACTACAGCAATTAGTGTTGCCAACGTAGTGTAAGGTTTATTTATTACAAAAAGCAATACGTCGGTTTATTGGATACCTAGCTTCGATAATGTGAAGCACAGAATGCAGTGTTGCAAATTGTGATTATTTTACCAGATTAAAGGTGGAAAATGTGCAGTATGTAGAGAATCTCTTCTTGAATCAATAGTTAAGATGCTAGTTTGTTCACTGGTGGAATGAGCCATCATCGTGGATATTTAAATAGAGTAGCCGAAATCGTTATTATTATTATTGTTAGATTCGAAGACACAAGATTAGACATTACAAAATTTTACCCCGATGGGTAATTTTCGAGTAATTTAGGAATGTGGGTATCTAGATGGCAACACTGTGAAGCTACATAATGGCTGAGCAGTGATACGTTCTTCATTTGTGTAACAGGCTACTCGGCTAGAAAACAGAAAAAATACATAGGCCTACCACTTTGCATTAAATATTTTATAACAAGCATTATTTGAACATTACGAAATTCATAATATCACATATTTTCTAATATCTTTTTTTTATGTACATATTTCAAAAACAAATTAACCACTAATTATGTTTCTAATTATTCAAAGTAACAATTAAATAGCTTTCTTTCATGTCTCACGAAGTTATATATAAAGATGATTCTAATATGAGAACTAAATAGGAAGCCTCTTTTGGATTGGATGCTGGAAGGGAAGGGGGGTGTATCCAAGGTTACTAACTGTGTTTTATAGATCTTTTTTTCCGTTGCCATGGTAATACGCTAGTAAAGGAAACGGCAGAGAGAGAGAGAGAGAGCGAGATAAAGAAAAAGACTCAAAAAAAGAGACTTCTTCCCAGCTCAACATCCGGGACTTACTGTAGTCCTTTCTCTTTTCCTCTTTCACTCAGAATTTTCGATCGACGACCAAAGAAGACCTTGCCGATCCAGAGAACCTGTGTGTGTGTGTGTGTGTCTACTCGTGATTACTAAAGAGAAAGAGAGACAAGGGAAGAAAGATATTGATACGGATGGGAGTGGTCTGTATTCCCTAAAACACTCCTCTTTTTTTTCTGATGATAATACAGCAATCTTCAGGAAATTGGACAAGATGGAAGTTCGTCTCTAACGGCAGCACTACAATTCTGTCTTTTCAGTTAGGTTTCTTTGTATATTTTATCCGTACGACAGTAATGGGACAAAAATAAAAGACAATTTAACTGAAGCTACCACTCGCACCTATATATAAATTAAATAAGGACTTTTATTATGTTTGAGTAACATTATCCGATCTTGTTATACCAATAGAGTCAAGAACCTTGATAATAAATTCAACCGTTCTGTTCTAGGCTTTTCTATATTGTCTTTCTGTTTCTTCTCACGATGGAAATTCTAATACTTACTTGCAAAATAAAGTCTGATAGACATCCCTTGGACATCCCATGAACATCCGACATGTCCACTCCGGATATTCACTGGATGTCCAGCGGATATCAACTGGATGTTCTAGGGATATGTACAGTACAAGAAGTGTATATTTTACACTTCACCTGCAAACGTGTTTCATCAATATTATATGAAATCAGTGTCCTTATCAGTGGTTTCGGTTATCACCTTGTAATTTAAGCCTCCTGGGTTATCTACCCGTTAGGTAGCCTATACATTGAAAGTAGAGGTTCGGAATTCGCTTTAAACTACAGATCGTCCCGTCCTCAGTACATCACCTCCAGGCAATGAAAGGCAATGGCAAACCACTATTAGTTTACATTGCCCACAGCACTTCTGGTCGTAGAACTGCCTTCAGCCAGAGTTAATCGTCAATGTTGGTCGCGGTGGTCTATGAGGTCTGAAGCATTAGGCCAGCGCCCTCAAAGTTCTGGGTTCGAATCCTAGCTAGAACATGATGTTTGTGGGGTTTAGAAACAACAGCTTACAGATTCGGGACAGCCCGAAGGTATTTAGTTACTAACACGCACTAAAAATTGTTAAGTTTACTCAAGTTTACCAATGTTTAGTAGAGTTTAAGTTTACTAATCATTATGTCCGTAAGTTACTGACTGAATTGTGTACTAATTCTTCTTTAAGTTAGGCTTTCCGTAATGTTCCTTTATTCATCCAAATTTCGAATGCTTCTTAAAAATAAATATTAATCTTTCATGCGTTCGTCTTTCTATTCATGCTTTTATTTCATACATCAAAATGTATCTTCTCTCTTGGTGGTAATTCTTTTAGCGTCATCACAAAATATTTTGGGGACTCTCAGTCAGACTTTTATTATACTTTTCTTTCATCGTCATTTTCGATATCCATAACAACGTATGGATTACAGCTAATAAGTACAAACATTTTACGGCATTCCCTTAAAACTTTACGTCAGCACAACGCCATCTCGGTTTACGGCTGAACAATCTCAAAACATGTCGCTACTGCACAAATAGAAATTGTAAAGCAAAGATCTTTGAAGGTTCGTATATCGATCACTAGCTATGTGTGTCTCTAATGCGTTTTGTTTTTAAATCTTTTTGTTTGTACGAACTTATAATGCGGTTCCTATTAATTCAAGCCTTACGAGATCAAACTTCCACAGCAAGAAACTTGTTTTTTTCTGTTTACAGCGACGTGGAACTAGTTTTATTACGTTTATTATTAAGTTCCTTGCGCAAGGTTACGATAACACTGTGTTCCGTCACTTTTCTAGTTATTTATTCTTGGATTTGTGATAATTTACACTGATGATTTTGAATTACTTTTTCTTTGACTCTTGAACTGAAGACTATTGAAATTATTGAATTGAATTATTGAAAGGCTGCCATTGTTATAAGTTTGAATATTCACTACAACAATGAAACTCTTTCAACATGAATTGCCATAGTCAAAAGAAGAATACACGTAGTCTAAGCAAACCTCAACTGTTATCCGGTGTTCGTATTCAGTCGACCGGGTAGTCGTGCGGTCTAAGGCGTTAGGTCAACGACTCGAAGGTCCCGGGTTCGAGTCCCGACAGGGGCATGTGTGTTTGTGGATTTTAATTAGGCTGTAAATGGTCCAATCATTACGGACCGAGGCTCCAAAGTTACTAGACTGACCCATATAAAATAAAGTTTACCAAATAAAGTTTTACATTCGTATTCACACACACACACACACCCTTCTCCTGTCGTGATCTGCTATAGACATGATGGTTCAATGGTAAACCCAGAACCGGGGATTCCGCCATGATTTTCAGTTTGGGAAGTGTAAAGTCAAAATTGGGAGAGTGTAAGTGGAGTTTTTGCATTGTTTCTATTGTTTTTGACAGTATTTTTTTTAAGTTGGACGTACTCTCGAGGATTTGGGGGTTTACAACCCCCCCCCCCACAAGAAGAGGGGGGTTTGGCGGAATTACTGCCCAGAAGAACTGAACAATAAATATATAAATGTAACTTTCGTATATGTTTGCGGGTAGCTACAAGAGTCTTAAGAATTTACTTTGGTGTGTTTTATTTCTGTTCAATTTGCACGTGCATGTATGTGGATTAGATGACTGAAATAAAGATTGTTAACTTCATTAGCTATTATTTTAACGTAGAGAGAAAAAGTCAGCTTAAGCTTAGTGTAAGGTAAGGATCTCTAACGCTAGATGGCAGCAGTACCCACATATATCTCTAACGTATTTTTTCGTTACATGAAATTGCAATGCTGCTCCAATAAATTCAAGCCTAGAGAGTTCAAACATTCAGAGAAGGAAGTTCATAACCAATTCAAGCAGTTTTCTTTTTTTTTGTTCATTGTTAAATGAGCTTCACTGTTATGCATTACAACAATCAAGGGATTTCAACAATGAATAAAAGAGAAAATAAAAAATCGGCACGGACAGAACTCTTGAATTGGTTATGAACTTTCTTCCCTGAAAGTTTGAACTCTCTAGGCTTGAATTTGTATAAGAGCAGAATTGCATTTCGTAAGTACACCATACATTGAAGAACAGAAGTTATATCTTTGTAAATGACATTAATTTTTATTTATCTAGGTTCACCTCTAGTGTGATGATAGAACACTAATACATCAAAAGAAATAAACAAACCTTACCGAAGAACACTCTTACTTGAAAACTATTCACTAGATGGAAATATGTTACAAAGAGTATAAATATCTTCTATAAATGGATAAGATTAACTCAGAGAAAATTTACGTAATGTCCGCTTTAATAACACAGAAGAAATATTTTAATATTTAGGTTAGATGCGATATTAACCAGACCTTCCTTGCCACTAGTTCCTTCTGTTTTAGCAAACGTAAAGATTAGAAAAGGTCCCTTACGTTAATTTTGAACCGTACTGTAGGCAATATAAAGATAGAACACATGCATTGGAAACGAAAAGAAATAACAAGAAGCTGACGTCAGATTTGGGTTAAGAGTGATTTCGATATAGATTAAAGCTTTCAATCTGCTAAGACTACAACCTATCTTTGCGGTGCTTCTGCATTAGATACCCTCAGCTCCTAAGTCAAGCTAGCGCTTAAATGAAATCAGAGTACAGAGAAACTTCAGACTGGAAGTCAGACTCGTCCATTTTTTAATTGGAAGATCGTGGGAACGCACCACACAGCCTTCCATCCTGACTGAGTTTTTTTTTATATAGGGTTTTCCTCAGTCACACTGGGCAAATACTTTAATGATAGCTTCAAACTAGGCCGTGGTCGACTTCGTTCCATCTCTTCCTTTACCCTATCCCGTCCTTAGCTAAAGTTGGCCAAAGGCCAAAAACTCAAACCCAAATTCTCTTTTTGACCAGAGGAAGACTGTATATAATGTCTGGACCCAAATTTTGATCCAAGTAGTGTCGCCTTATCCCATAAGAAATGTATTCTTGCACCGTTAGGAAAATAACGACAACTTACCTGGAACACTACCGTTAGTCAGGAAAACAGACTCCCCAACACTCTGCCACTTGTCAATCAGTTGTTGAATCTCTCACTGAAAGAAGTCACCTGTTTTTGGAGGCAAAGAACTGGGTCACTGGGTTTCATCGCACGTCATCCTTATTTTGCAGGCCCGAAAAGGTTGTTTTGCAGGCTGCGAAAAAGACAGTAGTCTGTTGGTGCCAGATCTGGTCAAAACGCCGGGTGGGAGAGTATCTGCCAGTCACATTCCTCGGTCTTAGCACTGGTCCTCCTTGCTGTGTCTGGGCACGCGTTATCACCGTGGACGAGCACACCGTTGCGATTAACGAGAGCAGGATGTTTCTCCAACATTGCAGTCTGTAGGCGTTCAAGCTGCTGACAGTAGACATCTGCATTGATGGTTGGTTACGTGGCAAGAGCTTAAAATGGATTTCCCCACGGATATCCCACCAAACACTCAACATCACTTTGCAGGGGTGGAGATCCTGGTTCGGTAGTTTCTGTGACCTCCACTGTAGGTACCCGCTGCCGTTTGCGTGTAATGTTATGGTAGATGACCCATTTTGTACTAGGGGTGGACGGAACGCGGAACCCGTGCCTGTGTACTAGGGGTGGGCGGAACCGGATCCGTGTAGTGAAGATCCGGATCCAAGTGCTCATCCCTACTGCCTTGTAGAAATATCATGGTTTCATCCGGTTCCTTCGAGAAAATGACTTAATATCCCCTTCAACAGATTGAGTGACATTGAGAAGGTACTTAAGGGAAGACCTTGTGAGCTATTTTCTCTTTAGAAATAAGAATTATTCTAATAAAAAAATTTGATAAGAAACGTGTTAACGTGGGTTATTAAAATAATCTTTATTTCTAAGAGAAAAAATGCATCATGGAACCTTCATGTATTTACCTTTATAATGACATGTATTATGTTTACGGTGTTATTGAATGATTTCTTCGAAATAATGTGATGAAACCATGATATATCCTAGAAATGTGTGAAAATTTATGTTAAATTGGGCGCTTATTTTCAGCCATTCGTAGACAAGTACCGCTGCCTCTTAAAGCGTGTCGTCTAGATCGTTAATTTCTTCCAAGTAGCCAATTATACCATTTTCAAACATTCTGTACCAATGTGACATTTTATTAAAATTTATTATTATTATTGATCATATCCTGTCCTCCAGGTAGGATTGATATAACCTTCATAATAATAATAATAAATAATGATGTAACTACGATTAATAATAACAATTATGAAGGTACATTGTAACAGTACACATGTCCATCAAAAGCCAATTTGGCTTCTGTTTGCTTTCCATCAAGTATGCATAAACATTGGAGCTAATTTCACATAGGATATATTATTTGTTAGTTTGGTTTGCTAATTAAATTTCGTACATTTAAGTTGTTCCCAAAGAGAGAGAGAGAGAGAGAGAGAGAGAGGGGAGGAGGAAAGCAAAAAGCATTGCAACCTATAATTAAAGGTGGAAACTAGAATTTTGACACCTGCTGTACTTGTAGCTTAAATATCACTTATATTTCCCCTTCCCCTCCTCTCATTTCCCTCAAAACTCCTCTCCTCCTCAGCCATCTTTCCTACTATTATATTGCTTTTGCTAGCTGCCTCTGTGCAGGCGACCGGTGGTAACGTAGAAACAAGGAATTTCCACATGGCCATGTGACCCTTTATGTATTGATCCAACCACTAACTTCCATCCACCCAGCAGCTCTATCTCTCTCAGTTTCTCTGTCTCGAGGATTTAAAGGGGTAGTTAGAATAACTAATGCAATTTGCGTGATACCATGTGTGACACTGTGCACACAGTTTCCAATTTATTGAAAAGTCAGGGTTAGGGAGCCAAATATATTCCAAAATTATGGTTTTTCGATACACTTTCTGAAAGAAGTTAGAACCTGTGTCAGAAACATTATTATATTGCTGTTGTATATAATAACAGACTCGCTAGATACATGTTAAACTTATTTTTATACCAACTTTGTGAGTATAAACCATAGATCCAATAATTATATAAAGTTTTAATTAGTATAATCATCATTACTATAATCAATGGTGTTTGGGTGATACGGATAGGTTCTTGAAAGCAAATTCAGTCCTCTGCATTTGTTTTCGTAATATTATTCTCATTTCAGTTTCGCGTATAGGTTGTCTTGTTGGTCAAAAGGTTAGCACGCTCACATTTTGTGCGAGTGGTTACGGGTTCAAGTTCCGTGGAGAGCAATTTCGTGGAGCCTACTTTACCAAACACTTTAGATGTAGGTGTACGTTAAACTCGTTTAATGTAGTGTCAATGTATTGGTTTAGTTGGGAATGTTGCTCCCAGTTGGGAATGTTACTTCCCCGAGAATGTCGTGTTTTCATAATCTCCGGGTTAATCTACGGGTTATAGATATAAAAAAATAGCGAACATTTATTCCTGTCATCTGGTGTCAGTTTAGTGGAACTGGAAGTGAAGTAATACTAGCATGGCGTGCGTAATATCTGTGGTTTATAATTTACTGCGGGCCAATAAGATGAAGAAGCATTAGACAGGCTTTTCATGTATACGCTCGTCGCGCGCTTTGCTTGATTTCTATGAGTAGCCAATATAAATACTTAAACACGTGTTTCAATTGGCTATTCAGGCAAATCACAAGCAAAAGCACGCGTTTAGCGCGTGCATGAAAAACCAGTCTTAGACGCGGAACTACTATTCTGCACTTCTTTCATTTATTAAAATAACGTAGAAACAAAAGTAACACAGTATTATTTCCTGGCTAGCGAAGTATTCGGAAAAAACAAATATAAAAAATGTAATTGTCGGTTTGGTTTTGTTATCTTAGGCTTACTTGACACGGAAGCATTTCTGCTAAGATAAATCAGCGCTAGCAGTCCCAAGTAGTAAAATTCTATTAGGCGAACAAAAATCTGCTTGTATGTCCTCAACTCAGACATTGAATGTGATGACATAGACAGAGGGAAAGTTTTATACATTTACTTTTGTACATGGATCTCGATACGGGAGACGGATCTACTTCTAGTGACCCGAAATTGAAGCCAGCACAAGCCATAATCACCTGGAAGGTGAAACTGATTATAAAAACCAAATGAACATCACGTTCCGTACAATACCTTATTTAAAATATTCCAATCTTTCTCCTCTCTTCCTTAGCTAGATCTTCATCCATTCTTTGCTTCCACACACCCAGGCATAGGTCAACCAATAAGACGCAAGTAAATCCCAATTCACCAGGCAAGATTAATCGAAAACCGGCGTCAAGTTGACCCAGGTTCATTGTATTGGGACAGTCGATCCGTCTCCCGTATCTAAATCCATGACTTTTGTATAACACGTGTTATAAAAATACAAGAGAAATATATACTGGGACTTTTTCTTTTCCAAAATAATTTCTGTGCATGGTCCTATCAGTAAGTGCGCCCGCGCGAACGTTGCAATGACAGGCACTTTTTTGCTGCAAATTTATAACAGGAATCAGCAGTGTTCAAACACCATTTTTCATTGCCCTCAACTGCAAGCGAAATTACACCATGTGTGTTGGTTTTTTGTTATAAAAACAAGCACTGAGCACTGTTTCAACGTAATATTTATGGTTTACCTTACGTTGTATGTATCCCCAAAATGTTAAAAAAAAAAGTGCACACATTATTCGGCCTTTGTTATTATTTCAACATTATACTAACAATTGGCCTATCTGGTGCTTTTGTGGTTGGGCCATGCTTGGAAATATATAAAACAATGTTGCCGACATAATACTGTCAATTGGCCCAACGAAGCATGTTATTTGGGGTAGTGCCAGAGTGTAAAATAATAATAATAAAAAAAAATGTTATGGGTTTATACCATAGCATCTTGTCCTATTCTTGTTTCACGCGCTGGCACTACTGCTATCGCTAAGATTGAGCGTAACATAAATGCTTCCATGTCAAGAGGGCCTTAGTAGTTACTGAAATGTTTTTTTTTTTAATATGTAATGTTATGAAAAAATAAGATTACGAAGTTAACATGTTAATTGGTAATGATTCCTGATTAATATTAGTTGTAATATGCAGTAAAATATACTATTTATAATAAATACAGTAAAGCGGTGGTTCTTTAGTTGGACTTTAATAGTATTATTAATACCTTCCATATGAAGCTAGCTGCTAACCATATACGAACCACAAGAATGGTTTCACGACTTGCGTTAGAAATTATTGAGGTTCATAGCACAATTGTGGGCTATACACTGCAGAAACCACTAGCATATAAACTGATCGTATATTAAGAATTATTTACCCTGTGGTTACTGTAAGTGGCACAGTTTATGTAACACAGCTAATATGTTTCCGTAATATGGGGTAGAACATTTTGATGCTAGCACACAGACTGGGTACAGCATTTTATGTTGATATTTTATACAACCCACAACGTACTGGATAAAAAAGAAAACTAGCATAATTATTATAGTTTGTAGGTCAATAAACAAACTTATGATGGTTAAATAAATTTATGTGCACCTGAGTCTGTTTCCATTACATTCTAACAGTTACAAAAGCACAAAACAACATTTCAAACAAAAAAGGAATGTAATCAGCAAACGGTGCAAATTTGACCGTCACAAAACATTTAGGAGCACATAATGGTACGTCTACATTAGGCCTTGTTGATTAACATGTTTGTGCGCGCAAGGATTATCTAAAGACCGTGACATTCTTCAATAAATTAATTTGCTTAACAAGTAACGATGCGTATGTATTCTCCTTGTCTTCAAACTTCCTAACAAGAACGAAATTGTTTATTTTGGTTTACTGCACGAAACTGTGCACTGACTTTGTACACTTTTTTGCGTGACGTTTATAAATTGTCAAGGTCTTTAGATAATCCTCGCGCGCACAAACATGTTGATCAACAAGGCCTAATGTAGACTTACCATTATAAAGTAGAAGGTTCAAGCTCTTAAGCGTGATTACGGTAGCAATTTGAATTTAGTTGGATTGACACCAGATGGAGAGCAAATAAAAGGTAAATAGGATTTCGCCATCTATAATTAGAAATATTTCTTATCTATGTCTGGTGGATTAATCACGACGGGATCGTTTCAGTAACCTCCCGACGTGTTGCTTGGTTTTTGTATCTCTTATAATAAATATAAATCTAACCTGACTTTCTAATCTATGTCTGTGTATTTTGTAAACAATGTTTCCATTGGGTGTAAATAAAAAGAAATAATACGACACACTTCTAGCAAACAGCAATGCGAACCAAATATACAGTTTCATGTACTTTTTTTGTAAAACAATCTTAATTTTTACGCTGGCCATTCTACAGACGATCGATATTGCCTGTCTCCTCGGCTCTCTGCCTTTATTCATTAAAATTTTAATGGCATCGATCAGTCCAGTATCTGACTTCTGAGATTATAATGCTTGGAGCAACTGGCCATTAGATGTTCTAGCTAACCATGGATCTCGATACAGGAGATGAATCTACTTCTGGTGACCCGAAATTGAAGCTAGCACAAGCCATGATTACCTGGAAGGTGAAACTGATTATAAAAACCAACTGAACATCACGTTCCGTACAATATCTTATTTAAAATATTCCATTCTTCCTCCTCTCTTCTTTAGCTAGATCTTCATCCATCCTTTGCTTCCACACACCCAGGCATTGCCCAACCAATAAGATGCAAGTAAATCCCAATTCACCAGGCAAGATTAATCGAAAACCGGCGTCAAGCTGACCCAGTTTAATTGTATTGGACCTGTTGATCCGTCTCCCGTAACTAAGTCCATGCTAGCTAACGTGAATATTTTATGTCGATGCAATTACTATTATCGTTTATATTAAGTTAATATAATAATTATAACGCACAGCATATTCAATCCGCTACTGGATGAGGCCTCTCCCGGAGGGAGGAGTTGGTCTAATGCTCCCAAACGCTGACCAGACGTGTTGGGAGAGGAGATATGAAGCTGTCAATCGTCATCGCCTTTTATTCACAGCAGCTCCCGAATTTCATCACGATGCTGGGTGAACACCGTTTCAGACTCTCTCGCTTTGAAAACAAAAAAAAACCTTGGCAGAACCAGGAATCGAACCTTGGACCCCATGACCAGCAGTCAAAGACGGTAACCACTAGACCAGTGGGCCGGTCTATGAAGTTAATATTTCCATTTTATTTTATTTTTTTCTACATATAATTTACTAGTCACGTAGACCTACTAGTGTTACCTCTAGTATGTAGATTATGCCTCGTCTTATATCATTTGGAAGTATTGTTTTAAAATCTATCTCTTTTTTTTTTCATTTTAGTGGATTGGGCGGATTACTTAATTTTTTATTTTCTTCTTAATTTTCAAGTGTTCCTAATGACCTTGCCTTTTGATGAAATAAAATTCCTTGTGTTGTTAGTTTTATTTTAAATCTTAATTCTCACTATAGTTTTATTGTTATAAGATGTATTTTTAAAAATATTATTTTCGTTTTATTTATTTTAATTTCCTCTGTCAAAAGTTCATGGATTTAGATACGGGGCACCGATCGACTGGCCCCATACAATTAAGCTGGGTCAACTTGACGCCGGTTTTCGATTAATCTTGCCTGGTGAATTGGGATTTACTTGCGTCTTATTGGTTGGACTATGCCTGGGTGTGTGGAAGCAAAGAATGGATGAAGATCTAGCTAAGGAAGAGAGGAGGATGATTGGAATATTTTAAATAAGGTATTGTGCGGAACGTGATTTTCAGTTGTTTTTTAAATCCATTTCACCTTGCAGGTGATCATGGCTTGTGCTGGCTTCAATTTCGGGTCACTAGAAGTAGATCCGTCTCCCGTATCGAGATGCATGTCAAAAGTTAAGTTAGATCTTTTTAATTTACTTCCTTTGAACATAATTTGTAAGTCAAAACTTACCTAAATATTTCATTTCTATATTTTACTGTGAGCCATATAAATGTACGTTTAGCCAGCTTCTGGTTTTCTGTAGATAGTAACCTTTAAATAATTCTTTCAATTAAGCTGTGAGCATGCGCACTTCATCAAACTGTCACAACTTTACGAGAAATAAACGCGATGTTTCAGAAAAGAAACAAATAAAATGTTAAAAAATATTTGCACAAGTAATAGAAATTTAATCTGAACACTAAATAAAAGATAATAGATCTAGATTTTGACATTTTTGCTCGTAAAAGAAATATTAACATGCAATAACTACTTAATAAACTCCCTCATATGCAAGATTTTCTTCATGACAACATACCATTGATATCTAGCGAGATGACGAGTGACGCCAAGTGGGCTCTTTTTTAATTTCGTCATTAAGAATATATATACGGGATCAAAACATATGCTATTTACTTTTACAATTAAATTGATATGAATGTTATCAAAAAACTTGCGGGAGAAAATAAATGTATTGTAGTTCGTAATAAAACTTTTTTTATTGTCTTTTCTTTTTTTGTTATAAGATCTGCTTAATCTGTACAAGGAAGAACGAAACGAAGAAACAAAAACGAAACGACTTTTTTTTCTTTCAGTTTTACATATATCTACTCTCTCAACATTTGAATAATATTATGTACACGCAAAAACAACAAATCAAAATAGTACATAACAATGAATTAAGAGGCTTTGCGTATTTTGGTGTTATCAGCACTACATTGACTTTATCAGTAACATGGATGGAAGCCATTACTCTTCCTATGCAGACGTTTTGTTATGAATTGTGTCTCCGCTTGGGTTTAACCAGGAATATTTCTGGCTGGCGATGGGTAAACCCTTTATTCGAATCAGGGGTGGAAATTTTTCCAACACAATAAATCGCTATAATGTAGCTTCTCCACACGAAACACATCGTCTGTGTGGGTCGTGGTTAATGCGATAATTTCAAGAAAGCTTCATAAAGTTACAAATGTCACCTATCAAATCTAAGCAGATAAGCTTAGGAATATACTTTTATTTTTCTGCAATTATTTATTTCTATATTGTAATTATTGTAGCGGTTTACCTTCTTTAACAACTAGATGGATGTTTAGGGACCCCTTACAAATCATCATTATGTAAATTATTTAAACCAGTTATTGCTACTAAAGAGGTAGCAATAACTGGTATGCCATTTTTTCACAGTGCCAATTTAATTGACATGGGAGCAAATAATTAGCATTTTTAAATAGAATCTTCAGAAACATAGCTATCCTAACCTGTAAATGGGCCGTGGTGGCTAAATGGTATAGCGATCACCTCTGGTGTTAGGGGTCGTCGTTTCGATACCTGCTCATGCCATCTGGGCTTTGTGATGGACAAACACCGTCTGCGTGGGTTTTTTCGGTCCACTCCCGTTTCCTTCCACTCTCTTCATTCCACTAATTAATCCCATCATGATCCGTCTGGCCTGTGCCAAAGTTGCCTAAATGTCTTACAAATTAAATTGAAAATTCTAACTTGTAAGACATAAAAATATGATGCATTTCCACGTATAGTGCGTGGCTGCAGAGGAACAAATATTTGGGAATGGGGGGCAACTATTGGTCTCAACAGGGCCAATAACTGGTTCTAATATGCCTTTAGGTCTCAAAAGCGTATGTGAATATAAGTGTCAATAACAGGGCATGAAGGGGGCCGACTATTTATTATTTTGCTGTTTTGAAGAAAAATAATGAAAAAATAAATACATGTTCTGTATTTTTATTTACTCACTATAAAATTAATTTCGTGAAACACCTAACAGTTTACAATTTACAGTTAGCCATGGACAGAAACATAAAGCCATAAGAGATTTGCGCTTTGAGTTTCAAAACGACAGTGGTCTAAAAGTGCCAATAATTTGTACGTTTACCCTATGTAGAGATATGTACGTTCAATATTTCGATATATCGATCACTTTTCCATTTGCCAGCGATATCAATTTGCATACTGAAGTTCAGAAATCGCTCACAATATGATCAAAGAAGTGAAAAGAACCCAGTGTTATCAGGTTCCCGCCGCAATATTTCCCTCAAGATACAGAAAAAACAAAATCCTATTTTTATTAAAAAAATTCCCAGATGCTAAGTTTACTTTAAAAATTGCTGGAAATTAAAACAAAAAGCGTCAAAAAGATTCAAGAATATTTCCCGATTTTAAATTTATTTTCCCCTTTTACCTTTCTTGTGGCCCAGATTTTCCCGTTTTCCGGAAAATTTCCCTTCAGCTGACAACATTGTAAGGACCCTTGTTATTGGTGCTATCTTGGTATTCACTTGATAGGACTAAATACAATTCTGATAAACTCTGCCATGAGGAGGAATCTGCCATATCCGGAAAGTTAATCATGAAGTTCGTGACCTTTCCTACTAGACCACGGGGACGTTGTTCTCCTCGAAACTGAAAGGATAACTTGGGTAATTAAAGGGATTAGAAAACTCACACATTCCACGGATCATATACAAAAATCATTAAATTATTTTCCCACGACAAACTGTTTTAAAGTAAATTTTTCTTGCTCATAACAGAAAGAAAAAATCTCCACATGATCAAAATTATTGGAAAATTAGTTATATTATTTACATCCAAGAAAGAAAAAAAATCCTTCAAAACGATCGTTCCTTTCCGTACTGGTTGGTAGATCTAACCCCCTTACAGTCGCCTCAAGTTACCATTAAACGAATGCGATAATTAGAATATAATTTCCAACCCTGCTACGAATGGAAATACAGTAATAAAAACTGACCAAATTGTTCTAACAAGATGAAGACAATAAAACAAAAGAACAAAAAAATAAACAAAGAAATGTTCAAGACTAGAAGGAAGCTATAAATATTTCGAGCACAGAGTGATAAAGACAATTTCATGTGTTCACTTAAAAAAAAAAAAAAACTTCTTCAATTAGTATTCTTATCGGTTGGTCTCCCTCCCATAATATTAAAATAAAGAGAGGAAGGGGGAATTGAAAAAAATATTATGATAAAACGATATACCTACTTAAACTGTCAAAATTGTGACACTCAAAGAGAAATAGAACTCAAAAGATGTAAGATAGTTTTAGTAGATTTCTGAAAGTTGATCCTACTTGATTTTTTTTTTTTTTAAATATGAAGAAGGCATATGTTTCGGTTTCGGAAAGGCATATGTTTGTTGTTTTCATTTTGTTGCGCATGTGCAGGTGGTGGTATCTGTGGTCACTTCGGTTGGAACGATAAGAAGAGAGGAAAGAGGGATTCGATCCGGACAGGGAAAATGTCGGTGACCAATTTCAAAAATGCAACTGCACAGCTGCTGCACTGCGAGAATATTGTGGTGTTGTCCGTGGAATCGTGTTGTGAATATCAAAACTAGTCTATTTTCCTTTTATTAACGGTCTCCATGGTCAAATTCTTACCTCTCCTCAACACCTGCATATATGCATACAGAAAGAGATGGAGAGATTCTGGTACATCCTTTCTGGTCAATGATGTTAAAAAGACTATAATGGAAGTTCCGGATTCATCCATCTTCTTGTTCCCGTAAGACATCTGCCCAGATGATGTCAAGAAATTCTTCCTTTGATATGTGAAGCAGAAAACAAAAAAAAAAGGCCACTATTATGCATTTCCACCAGATGCACATGCACACAAAAACATACTACATATGAGTATATAATGTATGCAGCCTCAAAGAAACCTAGTACGAACATTAAACGCAGGATGCATAATGTAATTGCACTTATTTCATACATGTATATTTAGTGTAATTACTGACCTCATTATCCATTTCAGAATGGTCTGTGAGTTTGATGTAGTTATGCTTATCTACTATTATTATTTTCTTATTGTCTTTTTTAAAAATATAGATATATAAATGATATTTACAGCTGCACGAAACCGGACTTGTTTAATGTCTGACTACATTAAGATAAACAATGAATTTAAAATTGATAGCATTTCATTTTGCTTCTGGCATTTACGTAAGCAAACGCTGAGCTAATATCTTATTACGTCGTGACAGGTAGGCGTTGTTTTAACCAATATTAATAGATAATAATAATAATAATAATAATAATAATAATAATAATAATAATAATAATAATAATAA
>JAGDQP010001425.1:31628-74568 GCA_022664845.1 Lepisma saccharinum | reverse complement strand
TAGTTAATGTATCGTTGAAAAGGTCTCGGCGCAAACGCAACATTGATTAATTAATTTTACAATAATTTATTTATTTATTTATTAGAAGTTAGCACGGATACAGCAAATGTCATTTTACACCGTTCTTGTAACAATATGATATAACAACAACAACAAAATAATAATACAGTCAGAAAAAAGTTTTTTTTTTTAAATTCCAGATTCTGATAACAATCCTTAAGAAATTACTTTTACTGAGACAAAAATCATTGACACTCCTACTAGCAATAAATAGTTTGAATAACTTACATAATGATGCATTCTAGAGTGTCTCTAAACAAACGAAACATCCTTCTAGCTGTTGAAGAACTGGGTGATCGAGGTTCGATTCCCCCTTGTCAACTTTCTTTTTTTCTTTCACCAATCATTTTGAAATGCCTATATTTAGGCTTAATATATATTTTTTACTACTAAAAAGTTTTTTTTCTACATCTTAACGCTCCGTGCTTATTTTGTAAGAGAAAAAAAAATCAGACAAATAATGCCGAGGTAGCGATAGACGAATGAAGAATCCTGGAGAGAATCAAGAAAAAATAGGAATCCAGTTCAAATCTGCTTTACGACAGATCTACTAAAGATCGAGAAGTAACAATGACTTGATTTACTTGAATGTTCTTGATGTAGAAGTCTTCAAATGGTAGAATCCAATCCGTATCCGGACCCCAAAACGTTTCGCCCGGATCTCCACAGTTTGGTACGAATTTGATTTAAATTTATTTATGACTCAGGCAGGAATAGGGTAGAGAGAACGGAGTTTGCCAGAGTCTAAGTTGTAAGTACTATCCCAGCATTACCCTGGTGTAACTGAGGAGAAAGCCTAGAAAACCTGTTAGGATAGTCGTCGCTGGTTTCGAACCCAGAACCTTCAGAACGTGAAACCAAAGCTCACCATCTGAGGTACTATATAAAAAACGGCCACTTGGTGTTACTGTCCTGTCTTATTCGACTGACCCTATCTGGAGCGCAATGACATTTCTATTGTGATATTATCATGAATCCGGACCCCACGACAGATTCCTGGTGTAGAATATTGAAGGACATTAACACTTATATGAGAGAATGTTTGATAAATACCGTATCAACAACCAGAGAAAATTTATAGCACTGAAATCTGATGCTAAAAAATTTGCCTACATTTCGAATTTTAAGTGATTTTATGATAGCTGACATTTTGGATTTTTCTTTTTCTGCAATGCCATGGCCTCAGAAGGCGTGGCTTCTCTTCATCTCCATCATTTCGTCATCCAATTTTCGTGTTTACTTTCATCTTTCTAATTTTCTCTTTCTGCCATTTCTCCTCCTCTAGCCGCCCTGCCCCCCCCCCACTCAAAGAAAATTCTGCAACCATCACTACCACTATTTCAATTCATCGCGTCTCGCTCAGTTCTATCTCTCCTTCCTTTTGTACCTTCATATTTTTCTCTTCTTAAAAATTTTATCTTATTTCTTCAGCTTTCTTGCTTTTATGGGATGAAAAAGCAAGTTGGTCGACAGAAAGAACGGGGAAAAAGGGAAGCCATATTAAAATTTCTTTCTTTTTTTTTACATACCATCATCTTCAGTTTCCTCTTTCTCTTCTTCTCTCTTTATGCACATATTCTACGTAAAAGAGGAAAGAAGGAGAAAGCAATGATGGAACAAATTGAAGTTCACAACGCGAGCAAGAAATTTGGTAAACATTGGAACGAGATTGGTAGCTAGGTAGCAAACCCTCTCCTTGGAGATGAAATCAACTTTTTTTTTTCGTAGGGCGGAGGAACTCTGCGAATAGAGATTCCTTTTTCGCATCCAGTTCCTTCATGAGTTTCATTTTCTGCTTCTTTCTTTTTTTTTTTGGGGGGGGAGGGTAAAGATCTTTCTTAATTTCTTTCTTGTTGGTTCCAAAAAATCATCGTTTCGTTTCCCCCAGGAGGTAAAATTCTTAATATCAGGATCTCATAATGATAGTAGGGGATGAAAGGGAGGACCTTACGAAATTAAAGGAAAAGATGCCAGAGGGAGGCTTATTTTTTTTCTGTGTGTGTGTGTGTGTGTACTTACTTACCCACCCACTGGTTTTCACTTACGAGACGCCCTTCTTCAAACAGTTTCATGCCAATCCTCTTTGCTTGTACGCCCTACTCAGTATTGCCAGTTAAAGGGAAAAAATTGCTTCCTGGTTAAAAAAAATATATCCAGTAACAATTTGTATTTCTTGTCAGAGTTGAAGTTTTTCATCTACGCTTGAATATTTCTTAAGGGATCAATTTTAATATTACGATTTTTTTTTATATATATAAATTTGTTTTAAATACGAATTTGACTTTGAATTTTATTAAAGGCCTCGAAGCAACTTTGACTGAGGTCAAGTGGATGATGATCGGAGAATTGGTGCAATGAAGAAAATGGGAGAAAACGGGAGAACCCTGAGGAAATCCACGCACACGGTGTTTGTCCACCACAAAATCCACGCGACGCTACATTTACATGTTTGAATTTATTTCGGCTTCTAAGGCTCAGGCCGCTACACCGAGCGGCCGTAGCTCAGTTGGTAGAGTATTGACTTTGCATTCTGGATGTCCTGGGTTCGATACTAGCGGCCGACCATCCTAACTCGGGTTTTTCTAATGTTTTCATTAGCGTTAATTAATTCATTCATCTATTGTAACACACTAGCTGCCCTCTTTCACACCTAACTAGTAGGCTAGAACCTATTTCTAATACGTAGGCCTATAGTACAAAGTATAAACGTATGTTGCGTATAAGGAGTCCAGAAGTCACACTGACGAATAAAAAAAATGAGGTAATATTTTATATATAACCCGAAATATATGTGACACAAATATTTTCATATTTTGTACGAAGAAACCTTGTCCATGTACAAAAAATATTACAGTATTATGTCACATATATTTCGGTTTATATATAAAATATTACCTCGAACTTATTTTTTATTTGTTAACGTCACTTGTATCCTTTGGCTTCTGGAGTCGATAATAAAAGGATAAAATGAATTATATGGGCGGTAACAGCACTATGGCTTACGCCCGTCCCATTCTGGAGGGACGACATATGAAAAATAATTGTGCTCATAAAAATTTCAGAAAGACAGGAAAGGGCAATCAATATATCTACACTACAGTATATCGAAATATTCGCATCACACATCAACACACGCGCTCATATAGGCCTACACACATCCATAGGGAGAGAGAGAGAGAGAGAGAGAGAGAGAGAGAGAGCAATGATCATGATTTGTATCTCAGCTGAAGGCAAATTTATGACTGGAAAATGAGGTAAGGTGAACTGACGGTAATTTGTCATTGCCTTTTATCAGATGACAGGGCCTATAGGTTTAAGTGGTTTTCGAACGAATACGTTCATGCACTCTACAAAATGCTGGGATACCAGGGACAATACGAGTATTATTAAGCGATTTTGCAAGACTTATCGTTGTCGCAACGAAAAATATGGTCATATTTACGATGTGTGACGTGTCAGCAGTTACATATTGTTGATGATTCAGCATATATAATTGAGTATTGTTATATTTACCATATTATTAACAATACTGTTTTGTTAGGGCGCAACTAACCATAAATTATTGTTGATTTAACCTTATTCACACATTAATTTCTTGCGCATGCGTACACGGTTACCATACTTCGTGTTACGGGATGAACAAAGAAAACGATGGCGCCATATTTATCGCCACAACAACAAAAAAATGCAAAGTTAATGCAAACACATGAAGGTTAACCTTCATGAGGAGTTCGTGATGATAATTGTGATGATGATCAATATAATAACATTAATATTTAAACGTGTGAAGATATTTGCGCATGTTTATATTACGCGTTTGTAACTGTTTATTTTCTGTTTGATATATTTGTGGTCAACAGATGGTAGCACCGCTTTTAACAAGGAAGCTTGTAGACACCGGAGGTTTATTTACATAATCGGGTTGTACTTTGCCGAATTAAACGTGGTATTATTGCTTTTATAATCTGACATATAATTAAAGAAATTGCTAAAGGATTTTGCAAACAATGGTACATGGATATTTATTCTTGCATATATTAGTGTGAGTCTGTGTTAGAAGTAGAAAACGAACGATTCGTTTAATGCCCAAACTATCCAACAAATAAACAGGACCATGCAGACTGCTATTGACGCCTTTAGTAACTGGTGCTCCAAATGGCAACTAAAAATCAACGCAAACAAAACTCAAGCAATAGTCTTCCTGCCTCCAAAACAACGCTCCCGTGTTCAACGCAACCCATCAAACCTAGAACTTCATGTACAAGGTACACCAATCCTCCCATCGCACACTGTAAAATACTTAGGACTGACATACGATTATCACCTCACCTGGACATCGGATCTAAAATACCTCACCACTAAAGTCTACAACCGTCTGAATCTTCTGAAATGATTAACTGGCACTACCTGGGGTCTAGCCCCCAAAACCATTCTAAACACCTACAAAGCTTTTCTTCGCCCAGTATTAACATACGGACACATCGCATGGCTTGCTGCACCAATATCATTCTACAGAAAACTCAAAATCTTTGAACGACACGCCTTTCGAATTGCATATAGAATTAAACTGCCTAGTCCCACTGCTGATCTCTATGCACGCATTGATTTCCCCCATATTCTCTTTCATTTAGAAACACTACGCAGCCGATATATCACTGAACGCTATGCAACCAATCATCCATTACTATTAGACACTCTGCATCAAGACTCGAAATACGACCCTCAACGCCCAACTCTACAAGACAATCCACTGTCCCTCTTAATCAGTAGCCCCTTTCTCTCACCCACGCCCACCTGATCATATCATGGCATCAAAAGCACTGTAATACATCTGGAACGTATAGGGCTCACCTCGTACCTCATTAGTGCCCCGCGTCGCCGCGGGGACAGAAGATAATATGCATTTGTCAATACTAACTTCCCTTAATGTTGTGTTTGTGGCGTGTATGCACTTCATTAGTATATATTGAATAAATCCTACCTCATGTATGATTACGATAAAAAATCGTAAAAGTCCGAAGTTTTGAATAATGAAATAAAGTTAATTATGATCCTCCTGAAACCCATAGACCATCTCCAATTCCAAAATACTCCCACATCTTTTACACCTCTTCCCAATAAAAGGGCGTAACCCTTTAAGTGGGTCTTAGTCACGGCTTCACCGTGGCTTAAAAAAAAAATCGTTTAATACTCTATTCTTAAGGACCGAACACTGTAGTTCAAACATCAATCCTCACCGCGAGGCGAGAACTTAGTCTTCCAGTGAGAATTTTTTTATTCATGTGTGGTGTTAATACCATCACTGCAAAACGTTCTTCTTACCGAGACAACCTGTTGTAAAATGTACAATACCAATAAATAAAGCTACTACATTTCGGGTTGATTTATTGTAAATTGAACAATAAAGTATTGTTAGTTAGCGTATGGTAAACTGTTGTGAATAACCATACAAGTATTGTTAAATTAACAAAAAACACTTGACAATAAATGTTTAGTAAATGCAACCATAAAAAATATTGGTTCCAAAATAACCACATTTTATGGTTCCGTTGATCATAATATCGTTATATCTACTATATTTTTTTTAGAGTATGAGTCCACTGGGATAGATGAGTTATAACCCCTGAATCGAACTGGTGAGCTTCTAAGCTCGATATCTACTGGTTTTTTTTTTCTGGTAAAGCGGGCTCCGAACCACTCCGTTCATTGAATCCCCCACGGAACTTGAAACGTTGACCACGATAAACCCGCTCTGGATTCGAACTAGAAACCCTAGATTACATGGGAACAAGCAAAACTACTCATTCTTCAAGATCATTAAATTGTTAAATAATCAAAAATATTTTTTATTAGTAAAATTAAGATTTTTTTATTTGAATGGTTTTGGCAATAGTGACTGAAAGACTTCTCGACTTGCCTCCCACCACCAACAACCACACACCCGTTCCTTTGCCTAAGAAAAGAAATTCCTATCGACAGTCTTGAAATTTCTTAGCACTAGAGACTCACCTCCACTTCCCCCATTCCCCTATACAATCTTCCATCCTACCTCTCTTCTTGAATATCTGCAGTATTAAAAAATCTGATGAGATTTTTCTTTGTAGGAAAGAAGAAAAATCTCCAAGGGGTAAAAGAAGAAGAAAAAAAGGGGGGGAATGGGAAAAGCCGAAATTTGCATTTCATCCAATCCGATATGGCGCCAAATTCTAGTCGCACGCCCCCTTCTTCCTTTTCCATCCAATCTTTTTTCGTTACTTTACGTGGTTGTTCGGTTTCCTTCTGCAAACTTTTTTCCTTCTTCTTATTCTTCACCCCTCAATCTTCATTTTAGTAATCCCCACCCTTCTTCATCTAACTTTCTTTTTCTTATACATTTTCCATATCTTGAAATCCTCTCCTTGCCACTCGCTTCCATATCCCGTTCCATAATCTCTCTACTTCTTCTTTCCTTTACCCATTTTTTTTTTTTTTGCAGGAGGTATCCACTTTTGTAAAGAAAAAAGAAAATAAGTCAGCCATCTTAAAAATCTATCTCGGAGGAGGTGGTGGTGGTTGTAGTTTGAGAAACGGAAGAAGGGACGAAGTAGAGGAGATGGGGCATCGGAGCTCGGAGAGATAGAGGGGGGGGATAAGATTCTGTGTATAGGGAGGAGAGTCGATGTAGCAGCTAGCTAGCTAGCGCCGAGGACTGGGCTAAGCAATAAGCATCCACCTTTCTTTCTCGCTGTTTCCGTGGTTCCGATATCCTGCCAGGGTAGGCAACCGTTGGAAACGAAAAATTTCCTTGGTGGAATCTTCGAACAAGTCAGATGAGCAGAACAGAGACATTCATCTAACGAAAGACAAGTCCTTTTTCCTTAAGTTTGATCAGAATCAATGGGATTAAACATTTCGATCAGTTATGTTACAATGTTAGTATCTAAGAGTCGAGATTGATTTTAATCAGCAATTCGTTAAAAAGTGACGAATACATGAAAATCAAAACCCAAGTTTTAAATGTAAGATAGTTCATTAAATATTAACACCAAAGCTTGTTGAAACTAAAACCAAAAAGATTTTAAGTCTATCTTTAAATATGAATTAATTATCTCACGAATAATACTCCTAATGAAGAATTTATAATAAATTATTGCTAAAGTAGCTCGAATTTCTTTCTATAAAAGTCACTGATAGCACATATTGCAGGCGAAATTATCAGAGGGAATATTTAGGGCGGAAATAAATATTTCCATTCGTTTGAACGAAATGTTTACCCAATTCCTATTGGAATATGCCTCAATGTGTGTTTTCACTCGTCGGCTTGTGAATCCTGAGTTCGATTTCCTGTGTGGGGCGCATTGAACGTAGTGGTTCGGAACCCACTTTAATCCTTAGGTAGTTATCTTGATGGGATGGAAACCAATCACAAACTCAGGGATCTTTGGATCACGTTATTCCGGGATCTTCAATTCATAAATCACCTCAGGGATTTCGAGTCAAAAACCAGTCACAAGGCAGAACATTAGTCAGCTTAGGGACCTGTGGGTCATAAACCAGCCTTGAGACAGAACACTAATTAACCGTGGGATCTTCGAGTCATAAACCAGCCTCAATGTAAAACACTAATCAACTCCGATTTCGAGTCAAAAACTAGTCACAAGGTAGACTCATGGATCTGTGAGTCTTAAACCAGTCTTAAGGCAGAACATGAATCAACTTAAGGGCGTGTGAGTCATAAACCAACCACGGCAGAATACTAATCAACACAGATATCTTGGAGTCATAAATCAACCTTAAAGTAGAACACTAATCAACTCAGAGACCTGAGTCATAAACCAGTCACAAGGTAGAACATTTTTAACTCATGGGCCTGTGAGTCATGAACTAGCCAAGGCCGAATACTAATAAACTCAGGGACCATCGAACTAGAAACGAGCTTCAAGGCAGAACTCTAATCTAATCATCATCACCATCATCACTACAATAGGATGGATGTCGGTTGCTTTCTTCACTCTTCCTAAAGTACTGTGCTTTTATACCATAAAGAAAATATGTGCAGGATATTGAAATAATATTTGAGTAAATAACGGGATTTGTGAATCCCCCTGCATTGTTTATTTTCTTTAAAGAGCATATAATCATTTGTTATGCTAAGATCTGATCGAGTGGTTGACTATATCTTTATTACGAATCTCTCTATAGAGAAGACGCCGAGAGGCCGTAGCTCAGTTGGTAGAGCGTTGGCTTAGCGTTCGGGAGGTTCTAGGTTCGATATCAGCGGCTGACCATCGTGATACGTTTCACCTTAGTCACACCACCTTCAACTTAGCCCCTGGCTGACTCGTTCCCGCATCCTTTCCCCTAGCCTATCCCGGCCTGAGCTATAGAAGTCCCTCACGGTCATAAATAAATTCAAATTCTATAGAGATCCAGGTTTAATCATTTCCGCTGAGTCTTGTCTCAATTTTACTTCCTCATGATGGCATGTTCTCTTTTTTACCCACTGTTATTTTGTGCATCGTTATGAATAAAATTATTAAGCATACGTAGCGATGCATACATAGCGATTGCTACAATTTGATCCCAGTTTCCTTTACACAAACATCATATATAGGGTAATATGTTGAAAATGCACAGAAAAATTGACAGCTGGAGTTACCGGGGATAGAAGCCGGATATCCCTAGGCTGGCAATTCGAGAACCTAGATTCGAAACCAACCCCTCCCCTTCTTTCATTGAGGGAACCAATTTGTGCATTTTTTAAGCTGAAGGTTATTTAGAAACGAGTACATAATTTTATATACAAAAGATATCGAAAATATATGCTTTGATAGCTGTGGTGAGGTTATGGTTGGGGGAAAAGCAATCAATTACCAAGATCTTCAAAGAGCAGCCCACAAAAAGTAAGTGTGAGGGACATAGAATTAGGTTAAACACAAAGAAAATGACTGGAATTGTGATTGGAACAAATACACAAGCAACGTACATCAACACACATACAATCATCAAAGCAAACATCAAATTTGGAACAAGTGAAATTACAGCAAACAATGGAAAACAACGAAATTGGAACCAAAAATTGGAATAAAACTATACTGGAAACTTTAAAATTAGACGACAAACAAGTTCAGCTGCAATTCTATTAATAATCACAAAGGCCCGGATCCTTTGATACCATTTTAGCCACGCAAACATTATTTTTTATAAAATAGGCTGGCAACACTGACAACTACTTACATTCGGGAAAATTCATAGTACTTATATAGTACTGATGTCGAATAATGTTTATGCCAAATTTGGTCTAACTAGGTCTAACTGCATAGAAGAAATTTGAATAATTGATTATTTAAAAAAATGTACTGTCAACACTGATCTACTACAGGAATCAAGGCTGTTTCGTCTCTGCTTATACACAACATTGTTCGCTATTTTATTTCGCCCTTCCCTATACAGAACACATTAATTTCAGCTATTAGGGAATGTAGATGTAAGTAGTCGGGGGCAAGCTCCCCTGGTCCCCGCTCCTTAAGAAACTGACCCCTGTATATACACAAATTTTCGCTATTATATTTCGTCTTTCCCGTTAGAGAAACGCTTATTATCAACTATTAGCGAATTTTCGTATAAGTATACCGGGGGCAAGCCCCCCCCCCCAACGGCAACTTTATTTTGTTCCTGCACATACACTTTGACTACTTTTCGAACGACACCTCATGCATGTCTCTACAACTTATTGTTCATGAGATATATTTTGGCATGCGCTGGCAACACTGACAACGAGGTAGTATGTTCCTATTGAGTCAAACAATGTGTATGCCAAGTTTGGTGCTGCTGTGATTAAAATAATGGAAGCAATATGAAAAATTGTATATAAAATAGGCAGACAACACTGCTAAGTGGGTTGCTTGGCAACGTAGACCCTCTCAGTGTTTTTAGATGTTGTTGAATAAAGTTTATGCCAAGTTCCGAGCAGTTAAGTTTAACTGAATGGAAGCAATTTGAAGTTTATTGATTTTTTAGAAAATTGGCTGGAAACGCTGAACCAGTGCACCAATCAGGACGGTTCTAGGGCCCCTGAGTTAGTCTAGTCAAGAATTTCCCACGACACCTCAAGAATCTCTCTATACATTGTAGTTCCTGAGATTTAATTTCTAGACACGGACGGACAGAATGCGTGGGATCACAAGGTTCCTTTAGTTATAGCTTCGCTAACAAGGGACCTAAAAGTAAAACAGCCACTCGGCTTGAAGTATCTGGGAAGTGCTGCTGAATTTGAATTTGTTTATGGCCTTTAGGCAACTCTGGTTCAAGCCAAGATAGGGTAGACCGGTAGGGTAGTACAGAGAATGTTGGAAGTTAGTCGACGAGAGCCTAGTTTCGAGGTTTTAACTAGGGATGATCAAACGGATCCGGATATCGGATCCACGGAAATCTGGATCCGGGCTTCGGTTCCGGATCCGAGTTTCGGATATCCGAAACGTCTGAGATCCGGATCTAGCCATCCTGTTGTACTGAGGGAAAACCCTGGAAACCTCAGCCAGCGCAGGCGGCCACTGCAACCGTTCCCAGGACCTTCCGATTCCTAAGCTAACGCTCTACCAACCAAGGTGCTCGTTGGGGGAAGTATTCTTAAGGTTAATGTAAAGCAACAATCTCCAACAAAAGATGGCAGCACTACCTCCGTATATGTCTAATATATTTTTTATCGTTGCACAAAATATAAATACTGCTCCTACAAATTCAAACCTGGAGAGTTCAAACTTTCAGGGAAGAAAATTCATAACCAATTCAAGAGTTCGCTCAATACCGATTTTTTTATTTTCGTTTTTCTTCATTGTTGAAAGAGCTTCATTGTTATAGGTTTTGATATTCCCAACAATAATCAATCGATTTCAACAATGAACAAAAAATAAAATTAAAAATCGGCATTGATCGAACTCTTGAATTGGTTAGTTTGTAGAAGCAGCATTGAAATTTCGTGCAACGATAAAACTGCATTAGACGTATACGGAGGCAGTTTTGCCATCTTTTGTTGGAGATCGTTGCTTTACATTAACCTTAAGTGAGGCTATAAAGTGTACAAAAAGAAATAAAGACCAGAATAACAAAGGCAAATAATAATAATAATGCATTCTTTAAGCATAATTTCTGTGAACTCATGAACAGCAGAAAGCTGAGGAAACGATTGATTAAATGCTTTTCATGGAGTTCTGTGCTATGAAGCAGTGGAATTTACGAAAGACTGAACAAAGAATAAGGAAAGCTTTCAAAATGTGGATATAGAGGAGAATGAAAAAATAGACACGAAATACTCGTAAAAAGGGAGTGCTGAAGCGAGTAGGCCGTGGTCGAATAATACCGGAGACAACAGACAACGGAAAAGGAAACTCGTTAGGACATTAGAAAATGCAGAGATTATATACTAAAGAATGGAGTTAAATGTATGGCTGAAGGGAAGAGACGACGACGAACACAACTTGTTGACCGTTTTAAGGAAGTACGGTACGACAGAAAAGGTAAGCGCAAGATTCGGAAGTATGAAGATGGATAATCTTGTCTTCTAAGTACCTGCCGCTTTCGACAAAATACTAGTGACGATGATGATGACGATGGAAACGCTTATAACTTCGTTTTCTAAACTATTTGAATACGAATCTGCACGAAATGTTGCTTAGTTGGTACTACTGTTATCCACATTTGCTTTGTCATACGATTAAACACAATACCTCCTTCGAGTTTATAATATACTGATTACATTCTATCAATGAATGGGGAAGAAAATGTATATTTACTGTTTTTTTTTGTTGCTTTTTTTTAAAACAATGAATGAGAAATAAATATCGTGGTCATTGAACAAAAAGAATATCTAAAGAGCTCTTCAATGCATAACAAATTTCACACATCTAAATCTTAATTAAGATGCTGTGAAAAACTGAACGAAAATTCATATAATTTCCACTAGAGAATTATATTAGTTGATTTGCGACTTAGAATAAATGAAGAAAATAGCAAAATTTTAATACTATTAAATTAAACTTATTTATTCTGATGGGTAGGCCCGCGGGTTCGAACTCGTGGCCGACCATCCTAACTGTTTTTTTTAAGGCTTTCCCTCAGTTTCACCAGACGAATGCCAGGATGATACTCCTTATCCTTTATTCTAGCCCGACCTGAGCCAGATATGCCTAAATGGAATAAACAAATTCCACTTGTTCACGAAGAGAATATTGACGTTAATTAATGCATTCGAAAAATTTACGTTTTGTAGTTACATAAGAGGGAATAATTTCTTGTTTAAAGTTGTATTTTCTGGTCTGAAACAGCATTTGGCCTAAGCCCGTCATGTCTGAGGGATTTACATACTTCGGCGATTACTTTTCGGGGATGGTGGATGTAGAAGCTACCGGACAGGGCCTCATTTGATATACCGTCCCAGCATTCACCTAGTTTTCAACTATAAAAAAAGACTAGAAGATATGTCAGGACAGCCGACAGCGGGATTCGAACTTGGGTGCCTCTCCATGGCCGATCCAAAAGTGATTCCTGATTCCAAAATATTTTTTTTAAACAGTCGTTTAGGGGATCCAAAAGGATTTCTAATACATCTTCTTCCGGTTATTTTCAACAAACGCGCCAGGCAAGTCATTTGTTAAGAATTACTGGCAGATGAATGAACTCAAATTCATATTCCCCCACCAACTCTAACTTAAATTGAAATGTTAATAATATTTATCTAACTATTTTGTTCATACGCAATTATGTCATTTTTTCTTTACTAGATAGATGTCAACAGATCTAAACTTTCCACTAGTATAAATTATCTCATTAAGTAATATTAACAAAGACGTTACGATGATACGAGTATTCATAACTCAAGGAAAGCAAACATGTATGAACGTGTTTGATATTGAAGTGGGAATGCTCTACACATTCGAACATAGAATAGTTGAAACTTACAATAGATTAAACTGCAGCTATCGTTCAAATTTAGTACAAAGTATATTTATTTTCGAAGTTCTGAAATTGTGTAGTGTAGTGTACTTTACCCTCCTCAAGATACCTCCTATCTACAGTTTTATCAACTAAAGTTATTAAATATTATTGAAAGGAAAGAAAAACTGGCTAACTTTCCAGTTGAAACTTCGTACAAATAAACCATGAGGTAAATTGATCGTTTACGTGTTATGAAATTGAATCTAGAAAGTCCGCCAAGTTTTCCCCTTTCAGTACTTAGAAAAACTTTAGGTGACAAAAATTGTAGATATGAGGTACCCTCGATATTCAAACGATCTTCCAGTTCTACAAAATATTTTAATCCTGAGTCAGTATTGTCAGGTTCCCGCCGCAATATTTTACTAAAAATACTGATTTCCCCCCCCCCCCATTTTTGTAAAAAAAAATTCCCGCATGCTAAGTTTACTTTCAAAATTACTAAAAATTAAAAATATAAAGTGGGAAAAACGATTCAACAAAATTTCCCGATTTTATTTCTTTTCATTTTTTTTTCTTTTTACCCATCATGTGGCCCAGATTTTCCAATTTTCTGGGAAATTTCCCTCCACCTGACAACACTGTCTTGAGTTACGTCTACGAGTCATAGATGAAATATTATGGATAGCGAATTCCCATTCTCTGCATTCCTATCACGCCATCTGGTGTCAGCTCATCCGAACTAGGAATCAAGTGTAAACCATGTGCAATATCTACGCTTTTAATATTTTGCGGAACAATAAGATGTAGTATCAGATAGTCCATGCTTGCTTTTCTCCCGAAAGCAGAAACAATCATTGTATATTAATTAGCATTATTTCATTCCTAGTTTAACTGGACTGACACCAGGTGGAATGAAAGTGTGAGAGAATGGGTTTTGCTATCTATAATTATTTATCTATGACTCGTCGATTTAGGCCGGCTTTTCTTACAGGCGCTCGCCTCGTACTTGGCTTGCGATTTCTATGAGTAGCCAATAAAAACTTGTGTTACACTTAAATAACATACTTAAACACGTATTTCAATTGGCTACTCTCCCAATCGCTAACATGAAAAGTTAGCCTAACTCATAGATTAAGTTAACTAGATATTCAAACGTTTTGTCCGACTGGCCCTCAAACAGCAGGATAGATTTGAAATGTACAACATAACGTAGCTTTAAATGCACACTTTCGTGAAGAGTGTACAAAATGTTTAGTCGCGCCTTGAGAATTGTCCTTGCAGCCAACACAAACTTGGCAGTGAATATCAAATGTAGAAAGGAAAGAATGTGTGTGTATATGGAATTGTATACACTCTAGTTAGCTTATATCAGTCTCTAATTGTGTGGGAGCTTTCTTCTTACACTACTGAGCGTAACGTTTGATATAATCAACGTGAAACTCATGATATAGATGCTACAGGTTGTCCACAGTCTGCAACTGCAATGTCAAGGAGACATGAAGTGCTGCCAACTCAACATAAAAGTATGTTTATGCAATCTGTCGCCATTTATATCTGCCAAAGTTTGAAATACTGCTTCATTTAAAGAATAGTCAATTGACTATGCATAACATCCTATTGGAAAACCTGACGTAGTACCATTTGAAAAAGAAATAAGTTGGCAACACTGTATTACTGCATTAAATTAGATCAGATCTCGCCGATCAACTCGATTCCCCATTTCGGACAGTTCTCTGGTCAGTCCTTTTGGCTAGTGACAAACGTTATTGAACTTCTTCTAACACCAAAACTTAAGGCTGATTTGCATGAACACGTGCGTTGCTTGTGATTAGGATGAGTAGCCAGTTGAAACACGTGTTTCAACTGGCTATTCACCCAAATCGCAAGCAACGCAAGTTTGCAAGAAAAGCTGCCCTTAGAGAGCACTGGACGAATCCTTCTTACGTCAGCTATGCTGACTATGGTCTTCCTCAATTCAACCACGCGAACATCGGGATGTTATCTATAATAGAGCCTTGACCTTTCTTACTCTTGGAAGCTATAGTCACCGAGGGATGTCGTCCTCCAGAACATGAGGAGGTCCTTAGACCATGAAAGTACTTAATAACTCGTATACGCTTCACAAACACTATAATACCTTGGAGCAGATCTTCCGTTCAGTGACGGCGCTAGCCCAAGTATAGCGTAAAGGAACTGACGGTCTGAAGGGTTCGTTCGGTCCATCCTCTCTGCAGCACGCTCTTGTCGACTACTTTTGCTACATATAAAAAAACACATTAATATTACAAGTGCGAAGAAATGGTCAACGGAGAACATAATGGCATAGAAAGACAAATATTAGTCTAACTATGGATTTTGATCTCTTAAAAAGAATCACTTAATTTTAGTCCTAAAACGTCATTGATTTGCATATAAAGTGCGTAACGAGATTAGATGTTTTCTGTACTTCATGTTAACATAAGTTATAAGAATCTGCGATCTTCATAACCTGCCTGGCAGATTATGTTCTCCTGTTACCAATCCCTCAGCAAATTCTATAATAAGCAGAATTAAGTTCCAATAACTTACCTCGAGACTGTGATGATCGTTGGATTGCTTGGCAGGACATCCAGCATACTTTGAAAAATGTCCATTAACTGTCGAATTTGATCAGTGGAACTAACATGGTGAGGTAGGTCCGTGTCATCACAGGTACACCCAGCATCATGCACTATTTCCCAGTCCACTTTCTCATTTGGGTACTCCTTCACTACACCTTCCACTAATTCACGCACTTTTTCAACTCTTGGTGATTCCTCAAGACCTTCAGTTGTACGGCATTGCTGCACATGTTTGAATATTTTCTCCAGTTCTTCGAGCTGTAATTTTCTCGCCTGAACCGCTTGTCGAATAGCTTGCTCATTATTTTGGTCGCTAGGTTTTCGGTAGTAATATAGCTGTTGTAATTTTTCATATAAATTAGCTTTGGCGTACATATCTCGAAATGGATTCTTTGTGCTAAAGAAATCCAGGTCAATATCAAGGACGAACGGTTCTCCCTCTTTGATATATTTGCGAAACATTATTCCAATATTATCCAACTTATTATCCAAACTTGGATCCTCAATACATTTCCCCAAAGTTGCAACTTCGAGACAGACCTCTCGTTTATTCTCTAGTTCTTCTGGCGGACAATAGAGAGCCTCACTAACAAAATATGACTCCAAAGATGTCACTCTAATCTCACCGGACACTTTTTCACTTCCAATATCAAAGGATTTTGCACCATCATTCATTTGTTTCGCCCAAAATGGTTTAATCCAGATAAGATTCTTGAAATGGCCTGCATAGGCTCCTGGCATAATCCAATTCTCAATGCTCAAATGTTCGAAAAGTTCGTTTTTATCCCATACTATTTCAGCCAGCATTCCTTTCGGAATTAACATATCAGGATGTGAATCTAGATGTATAATCGTATTCCCACTCAAGGGTAAATGTTTTGATCCCATACATCGGTAAATAAATGGCAACACTTCATTATGATTTTCTGCAATAAATACTGGTAATTCTTTAAACGTCTTACACTTGGGCACTTCTTTTGGCAAAGACGAAGAACTGGAGTCTTCAGACATGGCTGCTTTATCTCACTTCACTAAGGCACGTGGAAGAAGTACGCTCTGCGCAGTAGGCTTTTTGCGCATCACGCGATATTTCAGGGCGTGCCCACTACAGCCGTCAGAAGGGGAGTAGTATGTAGCGAGATGTGAGCGTGCAGTGCAACAGTGGGTAACCTTGAGTCGTCGGGTGCAGTGATACGAAAGTGAGAAGTGAACACAATCTTCTAGCTTACTATTATTTGAAACGTTTCATTTCTTTTATATGGACGAAGGACCAACAGAAGAGAGTGTAAACTTTTAATATTTTTACCTCCTCTGTCACGGACTGTTTATACAAAGTGTTCTATATATTTTTTATCATTGAATTGACTGAAAATTTGAAGAACTCAAATCATATTCGAGGCAGTTTAATATATAAAGAAAATATGTAAATTTAAACGAAAATAAAATGGAAAATCAAAACTTGTTGATATCTTATTACAAAACAAATTCCAAAATGCATAACAGTGTATGAAATAATATATTGTTTTATTGTAATTATTTTGTGAGTTTTCTTAATTTAAATTTACTTAGGTTATTACATTGAATTTGCATTGATGAACTGTACAGATGTCTATCAGTAACTGGTCGCAAATCATAAGGATCCCTCTCTCGTTGAATATGTATGCCTAGATAAAGAGATTGGAAAGGTAGAGTCCAGAGCCTCAACTGTAGGTACAATCCTGACATTCACCTAGTGAAAATAATGTAAACCCTGAGTTGGGACGATATTTAGTGGGCGATATGGTGCGACCGATCGTGACTGAAAAGACAGCGTAGGTTCAAACTATTGAGGTTGTGTCAGAAAATTTTCCTAGTCCCACCAGGTGAAAAAAAAAAGATTGGCGCAAGTACCCATCCTCGGACTTCGAGCCCTGCTGCTGGGGATACTGTCCTTCAGTTTCAAGATGAGAATGGCGGTATATAGTGTCTATGATGTACCCATGATGATGAAAAGAGCTTCACCTCTCCTTCCCCCGGAAGAGTGTTCACCGAGGGTCGTCATCTTCCAGAAAGCAAATTTCGTTTTAGGGAAGACAGTACCTGGTCTTATTTAAAATGGTCACTAAGCAAAGTGATGAACAGGATTGCCGCACGCATATTGAGTAGGCCTTATGAGTATTGATAAGACAGAGGCGGTGGTGTGCTTAGCTTATTACGGGCCCTTTTATGCACTAGCGCTTTTACACGCTACAAGAAAGAGCGTTCTATAAAACAATATGACTAAATGAGTGCTTGAATACAACTGCGTCGACGTTTTCTACTGTTGCGTACTCAAAAGACGCGTTCGTGTTCTTGACAACGCGAGAAACAAACTAAGCAGCCGGAGTTTTGCCAGGCGTTCTTAGGCCACTTGCTCAGAGGTTTTCACAGAACTCACTGGCAACACTGCCCAGTTACTTCTTTTTTCTCCCTCCTACTCCCACGAAATGCCGTAAGTGAATAAAAGATACAAAAAATGCATTACAGCCTGCTTCGTGGAAGCGCGAGTGCATAAAAAGAGCCTAAAATCCCTCAGATATATGTGATGTAGTAGGCTTTAGTTATCCGTGTGACGCACAAATGTAATCAACTTGCGAACTGTATGAAATATCTTTAATCCTTTGCTGTGGAAATTATTCTCGCAAAAAGACTTTCGTCAGTTTTAATATAGGCTTAGAACAAAGTAACTAGTAGGTCTACAGCGCAGAAATATAAATTTAATGCGACTGATTAGAAAATTTTGCATTTTTTAATTCTTCCCCATGACATAGTGGAAATGAGTACTTTCAACTGGGAGTCGTCATAACTGAAAACTTGAAGTACTGTAAATAAGCACTAACTACCATTTTTGTGAAAATAGCGTTTTTGCGCGAATAACAATATATATGTTGTTAGAACTATAATTTAAGAATCAAATTCCAAATACATTGCTAAGTCCTTCTATTGGGGGTTTATATAAAGCAAGATTTTTTTTTCAGAGTTGCAGAGCTGGGTAGAGCCCACTTGAAAACACTTCCGGTACGGCACGGAAACAGAACTGTTGAGTAAACAGTACTTTTGCGTATGCCCACCCCTAATCGGGGGCTGCGCCCCCCTCCCGCGGCTGACGCCGCCAGCTCCCTTTGGACGCACCCTCCCCCCTTGCACGTGGGTTTATATACAACCTAGTTTTTAGTGGCCTCTGTTAAAATTATAAATCAGAACTTTTATTAAATTTCCTTTTATGTATTTACATTAAAAAAAAAAACTTTAATTTACTTAAAAAAATATGTAAAACGTCGACATCAGGGTTTGAACTCTTGATCTTAGGACCAGCTTTCCGACACCTTAATCGCAAGACCAAATTACAGCTGCCGGACTGATTGCTTCTCGCTGTTACTTATAGTTTACGCTACGCGAGAGTGGGCTATTCCTACCGGAAATGTTTCCAATATGGCTACCAAGCTGTGCAGGTAGATCTTTAAAAAAAATCCTGCTTATATCAATAGTAAATTGTGTTGTTTTATATGGACATAAAATTTTAGATTTTTTTTTTCTCGTCAGTAGGAAAGTGGCACTTAGAGCCTCATTTGCTTTAAGTCATCAATGGTAACACCATTTAACTGAGAGCCGTTAAAGGAAATGAGAAATGGTTCAAATGTGTTCTTATAACCGGGGAGACATGAGATCGAATCCCGAAAACGGTTAATCTAACCAGTTATTCATCCTATTCGTAAATCTTGTATTACATTGCTTCAAACTCCTCGTCTTTTGTTTTTTCTTTACACTACAGCTGTATTCCCTTTCTATCCTGTTCGATTTCAGAAATAGGAAATGGTTAATTTTACGAAAGAAGAAGTTTGAATCAACAATTACTAGATGGCAGCACGTATTTCCAAGATTTTTAAACGTAACTTTTGCATTGAAATGCCTATTTACGAAGAGAAAAGAAATGTGAAAGCTTTTTTAAAAAAATCCCAGCGGTACAAAAAGAAGTAAAATCTGTGTATGTCATAAACTGTTTCTCATTTATACACTAACTAGATTAACTAGAATATAACTAGTACATTAACTAGAATATAAATTAACAATAATATTAATGGAAAATAAAAGCTGGTCCCGGTGATGTACTTGTAGAGAGAAATTGTGTACCTCTTTGTTAAGCTTGCTTAATCATATTCTTCCGAGAACAATTATTTCTCTTGCCTTGCTTTAGGAGGTAATGAGCAGGTAGAACAAGAAACAGGGGGAGGGGGCGGCAAGTGAACGAAGCAGGAGGTAAAAACGAAGGTTCACTAAAAGAACATGAAAGAGGAAATCTTAACAATCCCCTTTTTTGTAATTAACAAGCTAATTACTGCACGAGCAATCAAGAAAACTAGCTACATCCGCTGTGTTTTCTTAAAGTGAAGACTAGCAGCCGTGATATCAGTAAACACCGAGCTACAAGTGTTTATTTGTTTGATAAGCTGTCAGTGGCGGCTCGTGGCATCAAAATTAAGTGGTGCACCAAACTGTTTCCCTTACATAAGAACAACAGCAACTACAGCAACAAACATATCTACTACAAGTACTACTACTACAGTTATTTCCTGTACCATCTATTAATAATAATAATAATTCCTTTGATTACTGGCAGTGAATCTCGTCTTACTGCTTGGGTCAGTACTTCACTGATTTGTACACAGATCTTGTGTCCGATGTTACTGTAGGAATTATTTTTGCCTATTTCATTTTCCACCTTTCTTTGACAGTTTGCGTGATTTTGTTTGTTTTTATATCTAATTCCAAATTTGTGAGTCCTGGAAGCAGTTAAGGGATTCTTTTGTAATTTATTGTTATGTCTGGTCTGCTGTAGTTGAATGTACTTGCCTGTTAATATGGTTCTGTTCCAATATTTATTTTCTTTTAACTGTTTCTGGTTTGTGTTTGTAATACGGTTTGCCTTTTGTCTATTTCTAGCTAGTTCTTGCTTTTCTGTGGTGCCTTTCCTCCCGTTTGAGGCATGATTGGACATTTACGTGAAACGCTGAGTTCTTCTTCTTCTTAATATTATTACAATGTAAAACAACACTTACTGTACTTTAGTACAACATACAGACTTCTTTGTATACATCTTTTCTGAAACTCTAATAATTTTCTTCTAATCAACAGTGCAAATAATATTAAAAAAAGGGTGGGGCATGCATAACTGACGTCCTTCTGAAGTCAAATTTTGAGAGTGTACTGTACAGTTAGGTCTTCAGGAATACTTCTAAGATATTATTGATTCACATCTCCTGATAAACTCTGGTTCATTGATTTTCAAATAGAGCTTCTTCTACATATTTAGGAATAAAAATGAAGAATTTAGTGTGTACAGAGTAATGAGTTGATTGAAACAATAGACTATCAGTAAGACTATCCCCGCTTGCCCGCTAACTTTCACGTTTATCAGCCTCTTTCAAAAACTATTTCTTAATATACTCTGTAACTTATTTGGAAAATTGTACAGAAAATGTTCATATGTAGTGATTGAAAGATATAATTATAATCCCACAGAACGCATTCGACTCAGCGCAATCGTACTTCGAAATTGAGATGACTAGTGCTCAAATTCCGTATGCCACACTTCGCTAATGACATGATGATAAAACTCCGGAGTTCAGTGTTAATTGTCATGGACTATGGGCGGCATGCAGGTTTTATCGGGCTTGCTTAACAGTTGGCACATTGGAGCGCACTTCGCGCTATTACAACATTATTATTACCATATATTCAACCAATTTAATGACAGTAATAAAATAGCTGTAATTATAATTGTTTATTTACTTAATATATATCTTCATATAATATACAATGAAAATAAGGACTAACATTATCAAAATTATATTACTGATGTAAAAAAGTGCCTACACCAATACTCTAGCAATGAAGGCCTATTAGCCAAACCGAGTAGTAACGTGATATCTACAATTGTTACTGTATTGTAAAGTAAACGTGAAATTCTTACACTCCGTTGAAAGTATGCAGGTGTCAGTAGTAACAATTTTTCTTCTAATGAACTTAAACGGTGTACGAAATTCAAAATGTAAAACTAACGGATGATTATGTAACCAATGAAAGTAACACTAGCCATACTTGTAAAGACGAACACATTGGGCCTCAATTCAGAAAATATTAGAGCATTATTTTCCTATTCGTGTGGGTAAAAGCAAAACGATCAACCACAATGTTCAGCACCACAGAACGTGATGTATATTTTCCAATACTTAACACAACCAATGCAGACAATGACTTGTCTCCAGTTCTGTTTCTGAAGTATGATTTTATGATTCCTAAACATGAGAGTGATCTTTCGCAGCGTGCCGTGGTTACACATTGGAATTGACATCGCAGTAACACACGATCTATATAGTTTTTGTACCAGAATGCGAATTTGTACAGTCAGTGACAAAAGTTCTGTCTCTTTGGTAAAAATTTCTTCTGTGAGTAACTTTGAAATGGATGGACATATTTGAGTACAGTTTTCAGTAAATTAAAGAGGATGTAATTTTCTGTAAATTACAGAAAACTGTGCTCAAATCAGTACATTCATTCCAAACTTATATAAGCAAAAGAATTTTTTACCGAAGGGAAAGAACTTTTGTCGCTGACTGTACCAGTCCAGCATTATAAGAAAATTATGCAAAGGGGGAAACTGTGTTTTAGTCTTCATAACGTAGCGTCACTTTGAAGTTAGAAATCAAACTCTTACCTAATATGTCCACGTCACCCGCGTACAACTGACAATTTTTTTCGACATCCAGGAAGTCGTCAACCTGATGAACGAACTCCAATTTAAACCTCACTGCTCGAAAGAAGTAGGTTTAATTCGGCTGTGAACCTGTTCAACACAGGAACTAAATATTAACCTTCAAGTTATCATCACTTAACAAATTTAATTTGGTGCTGTTCTGTATATTTCTTTGGCAACTTATGAAAGTGACACACACGTCAGTGGAAGGGGTTAAACTGAGAATTCTTTCGCATGATCCAGTAGCGATATGAAATTTATTTATGTATTAAGTTTTCGAATTATTTGCTCTGGGGATTCTAACCATTGACAGTAAAGCTTCTTGTAGCAAAACTTCATTCTATTCTCGGGACATTATGTTACTAATTTCATTTCTTCACCAAATAAATATGTGGATACAGAACACGTAGCTGAAATCAGAAGAAACTGAGCATCTAATTTCTTTCCTCAATCCTTTTCTGTTAGCATCTTGTGAAGGGTCAACAATATCATGGAAGATGTAGCATACATTTCACAGCAATGCAATATGCAATCTAATAGATCCATCTGGTCACTTCAATAACAACGAGTGTGGATTTGTAGATATAGAAGAGAAATAATCTAATGTGAAGTCAGATCGTGCAACAAATATCATAATTTATGTTGGAATGCCCATCCCTATCGCTCCTTAACTCTGCGTGTTTCTTCCTTCAAAGATAAACAAACAAGGTGTATTAACGCGACTCATCTGTTGCTCTAAATATTGATACAATAAATTGGATATCTTTTGCGCTCTGTAACTTTCCGCTTCGATTTTCCTCAACACAATACATACAAAATAAAATAAAAGTTAAATTCTTTAACAGATTAATTGAATAGTTTTCTTAATTTTTTTAAATTTCAGATTAAAATGATCACCAAATCTTACATAGTTGCAGTAATAGTTTGGACGAGCAATAGAGGGGCCCCTGTGTGGCCCCTCGATTCTAAGTTGGAGGGTTATTGCACCATCTCGCCCCTGTGTGGCGTCGCCACTGCCCAAGCTCATTTGATGGTTAATGATAAAAAAAACCCCACCTATTTTAGAAAATGCTGTAACTTTTATATATACCTATAAAGTATGTATGTATACAATAAAAATGTAGGGTCTACACTATTGGAATAATTTACAACGAAGCTTGTATGCCTACCTGCTTTGAAAAAAGAAAAAAGGGAAACCATGAACAGTATGTTCAAAAATATGATAAATTACTCTTCTTACGTAACTCATCCTATCTGGGCATGCAACCGAACACAACGCTTGTGTTCTTCGGGTTGTATAGAAGAAAGGGGCTGATTGTTTTTTTATGTTCTCGGGGGAAAATTCCTGACTTTCCAGCGTTCACTGCAATTCCATTTATAATTACAAGTTCCAAAGTGTTGGATGGTTGATCTAGTGACAAGAACGTCGAACTGCTAACTACGGCTCCGGCTACAAACTTCACGGACATAGGTAAAATCAGGTTACATTTTTTTTTATTATTATACGCGATTCGTATCACGTTTAACACAATATACTAAGACATTCACCTACATCCAAACAGTAAGGAAATGTTACTCCCTCGAGATTGTTCTTTCAGAGGGAAGGATATTCAACAAAAATGAATCAGAATTATAAACGTATACGGAGAGGTCGACCAAGTAGGCCGTATGGCCTGAGGCGTTCTTCAAAGTCGTGGATTCGAATCCCGTCTGGGGTATTGATGTTTGTGGACTTTTAACAAGCAATGCACTCGTATAATCGTGACTGGCCGACGTCATAAGATACTAAACTATCCCATACAAAATATAATTTATCAAAAGTATAAGGAGGGATTTGAATGTTTCATTTGCCAGCCGCCTCCCACCATTCCACCACTATGAAGTGGATGTAATATCTAATTAGAAATGAACAAAAATGATTAGCAATTGTATAATACAGGCTGAGACATGTTAATATTTAAATGAGGTAATCTGTTGCAGGGATACCGTCAGGATTTTTGGTTTACGGAAGTTTAAAATCAAATTTGGGAGGGTCTAAGTGGAGTTTTGCAACGTTTCTATCGAATTTTGAGCATAAATATTTTCAAGTTGAGAGTGCTCTCGAGGATTCTGGGGGCGTGACAGCCCCAACAAGAGGCAGGGGCTCTGGCAGAATCACTGACTTGTTGTCAACTTTATCGGTTCTTGACCTTAAAACTCATCACTACTCCCGCCCCCACTTTTTAAACATTTTTCAAAATATTTAAAAATCTAATAGCATTATCAAAATTTTAAGAAGATACATCTCTAGTACTTACAAATTACTATGAAATACAATGGACAGCGATCTCGAGATCTTGTCCATTGATAAGCGATACGTTGTTAATTGAATAATGACGTCATAACCTTTGACAACGAATCACTCATCAATGGACAAGACCTCGAGATCGCTGTCCATTGTATTTCATAGTAATTTGTAAGTACTAGAGATGTATCTTCTTAAAATTTTGATAATGCTATTAGATTTTGAAATATTTTGAAAAATGTTAAAAAAGTGGGGCCGGGAGTAGCGATGGGCCTTAACTTTGACACATTCTGTACATTATGTATGACGAAATATAATGTCAACAACATTGTAACAATAGTAATAGTAGTAGAAATAATAGTACAATTAGAGATAGTATTAGCTGTAGATTCATTTAAAATGACTGATAGAAATAGTTGTAAGACCGAAAAGTTTAACCTGAACAAATATTGTATATACAGCTAAAAATGAAACATTTTGAATGATATATTTTTTAATATTTTTAAAAATAGTTATTTCGTATCACTACACATTGCGCAACTTTTCGAACGTACATAATTTCTCATTAGCTGTATTCTCTGAACCTGAGTGTACCATTTATAAAGAAGATTTAATTTTTAATTTTGTAGCTTACTGGAAGTTTATTACTGTTTTCAAACTTCGATTCTCTTCCCATTCGTTTATTCTGAATTTGTTTTCTTACTTTTTATAAACACACAGCGTTTAATGATATGAAATTTGACCTTTTTTTATTTAAAAGCAAACTTCAAACTTGTTATATAGAAGGAATTAGTGTAAAATAAACAAACACAAATTTCTTATAGCGCTAGACAGTTAATTTGCCTCACTTACATCAATTTCTTTAAATACCTAGACAGCGCAGCCAGCTCTATCTGGATTTAGTATGCAAACGTATTTCTTCCTTTTTTTAAAAAAAGAAAGAAAATTGCGGTTAGCGGAAAGGTTTGCAACGCTATTAAATTGCTAGTGGAATTCCGTCTTGGTATTTCAAGTTGTTTACACACATAGTAGCTTCCTTCCGTTTATTCTCAAGTTTTCTTTTTCTCTTTTTTTCAGCTTCGTTATAGCCATGTAAGGTTTTCCAGCAACGTCTATACAGGAATCCATCTAGAACGAGCGATTTTGAGGATGTTGTAAGTTTTCTAGATTGATGTCTTCTCCGGAGAAGCGATGATGCTGCCATCTTCATAAAATGTAGAGTGTTTCTATCTCCATTTTCTTCATTTTTTTTCTAAAATTCTTTGACTAGGCAATTTCATGTGCAAAGAAACCTCGAGAAGATTACGGGAAAGCTCGTCAGAGGAGGAAAGGGATCGAAAATGTAATTTAGATAAGGGTGTGTGTTATGAGTTGAATTCTCCAAGGATCGATCGTACTGGAGAAGATGGAAAAATAAAATAAAAAGAAGAACGTTTTTAGATTGACGGAAAGGAGCGAAGAGGGCGGGGATCATTTTTAGCTCCTCCTTCAAGCTTTTTCAGCACTTTTTTCACCCTCACTTGCCCCCCCCCCTTCCCTTGTTCGGTGTAGCTTATTTCTTCATTTTTCAGCTCCCTTCCCCGTAGTGGGGAAAATTATAATTTCTTTATGACTGCGTGATATTACGGTGAGCATTTTATTCAATTTGTTGATAAGGTTTGTGCGCTCCTTAGATAAGTCAACAAATATTATATGCACGCTTAGAATTATTAGAATGTGTACATATTTCTTTAAAAAATCTGATAGCTTCTCGCCAAGTAATAATCAGATCTAGGGTCATTTGTCAACGTCATCTGGAATTTCTTATCATAATATATGTATGTAATGATAAGAATTTCTGAAATGAACTTGATTTTATCGCTGTAGGTCAACATAAATTTGTTGATAACACTTCTTGAAGTAAGTTTAAAATCTAGAGAAATATAGATAATTCATATTCGTAATTTTAACTTTCACTACAAAATCTGTCTCCGTCTTTTAATTTTTATTTTCTAGAAATCTTACTTCTTGATAACAGTGACATAACAGGGGGGTGCATTTGCGAGACCAGAACTTTCCCTATACATTTATTTATTTGTTCGTTGTCGAACCAATGGATGCCAACCAATAAACATATTGGATCGAATCAAGGGGCCTTCAGATAACTCGTGTCTCCATGTGGATGAGCGATAACGCTTGGTGCCTTGTAATTATGGTGCCCTGAGTTCGATTTCCGGTAGGGACACAAGGAGTTTGGAGCCAAAGTTAGTAAGTCCCGTTCTTATGACGTAATCTTCATCCGATCGAAGGGAATGGCAAATCACCATCAGATCACCTTGTCCAGGAACCTTCGGATCAGGATCTGCCTTCGGGCACCCATCGTTATCAAAAGAACACTTATTTTCCTGTCCTTTTCATTTTTTTCTTAAATACTGCGCAAATGACAAGCAACAATTAATTTTTGGAAAATGGCCCCGATAATACTGCTGAATGTCTTTCAAATGAACTACTGCACAATTTGAAAAGTCCAGTTATAGATGAGAAGTTTTCCCCCTTTACGGTCAGTTATATTTCGCAGCTAAAATGCACAATTCCAATATTATTGTGGCGACTTTTCAAAATTTCAGTTTTGTTTATCATTTCCCTAGTATTTTTTAGTCAAAGTATTTTGATTCCATTCTTCTTTTTAAAAATAAACAAAAATGTATCCAAAAGCAACACGGACCAAAGAAAGAATGGGAACAAAATTCCATATTCGGGTTAAAGAAAAAATCTTTAAAAAATAGTTTTGAAAGATACTACAAGACGATATTTTAAAATACAAATAAGGAAATAAATTAATATCATCTGTTATTCTTCTCAGATATGATGAGACCAGTGATACTGTCAGACCACCCTGTGGGGGTATCATCCCACACATTCCCTACCCCCCCCCCGCAAGTTAAAAAATTTTACTGTAAAAAATTGACAGAAATCGTGCAAAACACCCTCCCAATTTTGACTTTATATATTCCCAAACTGAAAATCCCGGCGGAATCCGTGAATGAGACATATTTTTCTCTATTACTGAACCATTTTAATATCATTAACCTTTTATATTTTTTTTCCGCGTCATTATGTTTGAAATATCAGACACAATGGATAGAGTTATCAGCATAATATAAGGTTAAGAACGCTACAAGAAGGAGACACGTTGGGTGGGTTCTGGGAATAAGTTATCAATGGATTATGGTTCTGGATTATTAGCGATATATAAAAAAAAATAAGCTACGTAAGCTTATTCCTTATACAACACATCACGCTACGGTCGTTATCATGTGGTCTGCCAACGTTTGAAACTTCATGATGTGTTCTTTGGAGTCCATGAATCAAATTATTCATCACTCCTATTTAAGAAGCATGTCTTCCACTTTTTTTTTTTAACATATAACATATCCAAGCAAAAAGCAGTTATTTCTACAGATAATTAAATTATAATGTTTTCACATTTTCTTTAATGATTGATTTAGTACACAAATGTATTTTTTCACTATTGCCCTGAGATTTCTTGATTAAATATTATTGTTTTCTGGTATTCTTCAGTTCTGCCTTTTCTTACAAGGAAACTATCTTCGGTGGAAATCGCAAATCAACTTGAAACTTCTACAGTGCATTGATAGTGTGTTAAAATATACACTTTCATAGTACTATGTTTCGGAATTTAGCTCAACGCAAGATACAGGACTTCAAAGTTCGCGATATTTTATTCTGAACGCCTGGAGGGTAGGCAACATGTCACACATGTACGTGGAATGTATGTATTTCCTGTTTGCTTTCATTTTAAAGGTTGCGCTAAAGTTAATTTGTATAAAGTTAAAGTTGAAGTGTCAATTAATTGCACTGATCCCTGCCAAAATGCTCTCCTCCCGTTTATTTCGTAACCGATTGATTTACAGGAAGAATCCCGACAGACATCATTTAATTTCGAGAGAAATGTTCCACTGTGGAAAAGGATTGCTTACTGACCTATTTTTTTTATAGTCAAGCGCCAAAATTAGAATTTTTCATAAATGACAACATGGGGAAAGTGGCACATAATCTACATCGGCTTTCGATTCTATCACTCGTCGGTCAGTAGGGTTGGTAAGTTAGCGTTCAGAGCTTTAGTTAAGATACCATCCGGACATTCGTCTGGTGAAATTGATAAGATATACTTGAAATCTTAAATCACGATAGTCAGCAGCGGGGTTCCAACCCGCGTGCATCCCCTTCTCAAAGTGCACGCGAAATGGCACCCCATGCCGATCTTAAGTATGCGGCATCACCGCTTTTCACCACAGGATGTTATTTGACCAGAGAATATGAGGCAACACCTTTCAATTTTATACAATGATATTTCCAGGAGTTCTATGCTACTTATGATAGCAATTGCAGCGCTAATAATGTTAAATAGTGTTAAATATTACCTCACCTACCAAATTTCAGTTTATAATATTTGAGTTTCACACGCAATTTCTCGCAGAGTCTGGCAGAATTCCTATTTCGATTGCGTCTTAGTTTATCATCAAAGTAGTGATCACTCCTAAAAAGAATCTTCAAGGTTATTGTTTTCCAGTGATATTCTCTCTTTACCATGATAGCACTCCGTCTGTTTGTGCAAATTTCTCGCGGTTGACATAGTTACGCAGCGCAACTGACATCAGAAGTATTGCATTCCGGGTGCCTTAAACAGAAATTCCATATCACAGCTGCATACTTTCCTGATCAAAGTAAAAAAAAAAAAAAAAGTATTTTCTTTCCCCTATATAGTTTTCTAGGAATTTATTGCCTTTATTAAGCATCTCAGGCTCAGGACGAAATAGGGTAGGGAAGAGGATTTTGGAAGGTAGTCACTATTTTCGCCAAGTTAGTAGGTACCATTCTAGCATTTGCCTGAAGTGACTAAGGAATAGCCTTGTCAGGAAAACTCAGTCAGGATGTACGGTCGCTGGGATGATTCCCAGGACCTTCCGAATGCTAAACGAAAGCTCTACCAACTGAACTTCGGTAGCTTGGCTTTAGTTTTCTGGGGAAAATGATGGCAACCATTAAATTGAACAGAAGTAATTACCAGCGATATTGACTATAAATATTAATTTAAATTGTATTAAATTCAAGCTTGAGTCTTCGATGGATGAAAAATAGATCCCATTCCCTAGAAATCAAGGGATCTTGGGGAACACTAGAGATACGGAGTTCACTGTAAACTGTTGGTCATCCAATCAGTTTCAAAGTTAAGAATCTCCAGTTTCAAATCTTTAAATTAATTTCATCAACTTTAGGTCCAATGTGTAGATTATTATTTTTTCTTTACTATAAATCCAAGTATCTAATTCAATGTCTTTTAATTGAATTTTTAACACCATTTCCTTCTCTTCTCATCCCGTTCATACCCATTCCCTATCACTTATTGAAACTGAAAGTTTTTCATTAAAAAGAGAAAAGAAAGTAAAAAAGCGGCCTTTAAGAACAAGACAAGAAGAAGAAGGTTTAGGAGAAGGAAATAAAGAAATAGCAATGGTAAAGTGAGGGAGAGAAAGAGAGGAACTCGAAGCGTCAATCATGGTGACATTGAATGACAATACGATCGAACACTGACAATGAAACTCAAGAGAAGAGAAGAAATGAATGACGGAGAGAGAAAGAGAGAGAGAGAGAGAGAGAGAAAGTCGAGACATGTTTAATTATAAATGAAAGCAGTCTCCAGAACCTCGGGAAAATTACAGCATAAGGGATGGAGATGAACATAAGAGGTCTCCCGTGGAATCATTTATTTTTTCTTTTCTTACGACCCTTTAAGAGTATTGCTTTTGATTCTGTCCTTACTGTAAAAATAGGCTCTTATTGTCAGCCAACACTAGATAGAACAAAAAGGTTCTAGGACTGTTTGAACAGAGAGATTGTATGGATCAATCCAAAATTCTGTAGAATAGTCCGAAATGTCATCCTTTCTTAATGCTAGAGTAGTCTCCCAAGCTAACAAGTAAGTAAGTATGTATAATAATAATAATAATGAAAAAAAAAACCTGGTGTAACAGGCCTATAGGCCCTGAGACTGCCCCAACGCCATCTGTCCGTGTTTGGTGGAACTACGTGCACCTGAGTAACGGCTGTGTGGCCAGTATTGCGCGTACCTAACCACGAACAGGCGTATCAGGGGCTTACCAGACCGAGTGGGGCCGTTACGTCTTTATTCACTTGACTCCCTATACCTCACGACGCTGGGTGGACGCCGAAAAGTGGGACTCCATCCGGGAATTGAACACGCGGACATGAATCCAACGCTCTAACCACTAGACTGTGGAGCCCCTTAACAACTAAGTAGAAAAATTAGAAATTGTATTGGCCTGAGCTTTAGATGCCTAAAGGTCATAAAATAATTAATTCAATTCAGAACTTCTATTACGCCTGTACTCGTGTTTTAATACAATTCAATGCTTGTATTTAATTTTAAACTTTCTGCCAACTTTCTTGACCTCTTAATATATTAGCAGCAGAGCTTAAACCGGGCCAATTTTGGTGACCCGGCCACAAACTTAATCAAATGATCCGATTGACCCGGTCTGGAAAATATAATTAGCTGGTAATTTCAGCGTCGTACTTTTCGTGCTCTGGGGGTAACATATCCGGTCCTGGTACCCCTTAAAGAGCATTGTTGAAACGCAAGGAAAAATTTAGAGCTTTAATGGGGCAGGCCTAAATGACGTCACCGGGTCGGACTGCGTCCGAAACATAGACTCGGTTCAAAGCTTGACTCGAATGGTCCAATTGGCCCGGTGAACCGTTTCAGCTCTGGATAACAACACATTGTAATTAGAATTGCATGGCCTTTAGGCATTTGTGGCTCAGGCCGGAAGAAGATAGAGGAGAGAGATATGGAAAGGAATTTGGCCCGGGGATACATTTAGATATTAGCCTGGCTTGGCTGAGGAAGAAAATCTCTGGGTAAATTGTGACTGTAGCTTCCGAAAACTTTCTCATCTAAACTTTTCATCACGAATTAGAAGGGTGGGTTCACTTTAATTGCATTTCTCCTCAGTTTCACCAAACGAATGCTAGGATGTGTACTACACTATAGTCCTGAAATCTACCTTCTAATTTCTTGACCATGGAAGAGAGCTGGCCAAGAAATTTTTATGATCCGCCAGAATTGTGACGAAGGATTTGGCACAAAAAATAACACGAAATCGTGTTTTCTGGGTGACTATTGAATATTTCCGCCTCTTCTTTCTTTCTTTCTTTCTTTCTTTCTTTCTTTCTTTCATTTGTTCATCTTCATTTCCTTCATCTTTTCTTCCTTTCTTTCATTTCTTCTCTTTCCTTTTATATATTTTCTTTCTTTCTTTCTGTCTTCCTCCCTCCCTTATTGCTTGTTCTTCACTTTCATTCCCTTTCTGTCTCCTTTCTTTCTTTCTCTCTTTCTTTTTCTTTCTTTTTTAATTCATTCTTTCTTTTTACCCTTTTCTTCCATTCCCTTACTTTCTTTCATTTCTTCATCTTCCTTTTCTTCATTTTTCCTTCCATTCCTTCTCTTTCCTTTCATTTATTTTCTTTCTTTCTGTCTTCCTCCCTCCCTTATTTATTTCTCTTCACCTCCATTCCCTTTCTGTCTTCTTTCTTTCTTTCTTTTTCCCTTTTCTTTCTTTCTTTTTCTTTTTCTCTTCTCTCCTTTCTTACCTTTTCTATATTCCATTTCTTTTTTCATTCCCTTTATTTCTTATCTTCCTTCCATTCCTTTTCTCTCTTTCTTTCTTGCTTTCCTTTCTTCCATTCCTTTGCTTTATTTTCTTCCTTCCATTCCTTTTCTTTCTTTATCCATTCCTTTTCTATCTTTCTTCCTTCCTCCCTCCTTTCTTTCTGTCCGATTTTCATTTTTCATTTCATCCTTATTCTCTTTTTCATTTCTTCTTTCTTTCCTTCTTCCCATATTTCTTTCACGCTTGTTTATTTCTTTCCTGAGTTTCGTATTTCCTTATTTCTTTTTTCCTTCGTTCTTTATTTTATGTCATCCTTTTTCAATTTTCTTTTCTTTTCATCCTGTTTTGCTTGCCATCCTTCTCACTCTTCTTTCTTTGTTTCTTACTTTCTTTCTTTGCTTCTTCCGTCATTTCTTTCGCTCTATCTCTCCTTCCTTCCTACCTCAATTATTTGTTTCTTGACATCATTTTCTCACAGTTTCTTCCTTTCAATTTGTCTTTATTTATTCTATTTTCTATCTTCATTTATTTTTTCATTTTGTCCTTTGTATTCCTTTCTCTTTCTTCCCTTTAGTCTTGTGGAAAGGAAATGTTTTTCGTCAGTAAAAAAAAAATTGAACGTGAGGAACAAACTAAATAATAATGTTCACTTTGTGGTTGTTTTCTTGCTATTTAGCAAAACTTTAATTGGGATCATTTTTTAATCGCATTACTTTTTTTTAAAATTTGATAAATCCCTCTTCATTTCCCATATGTATTACTAGAGGAGTTCACACACACATCATACATATAAGTGCATACAGTAAACAGTATTTTGTTTCCCATTACCAAAAAAAAAAAAGAAAGAAAAAAGAGTAACAGATTTGTCCTCTCTGATGTGAAATTGGTTTAAAATAGCACTTTACATTACGCTCCTCATCAATTTTGCTCTCAATTTTCTCTTTGTCTGTGTATCTCTCTGTTTGTGTACTTACATTTTGAATTAAAAGAGGCACCAAAACCCTTCTCCCCTCCCCACCAAACACGATATAAGCTCATCACAGATTTTTGTTTTCCCTACAATCCCATCTATGTTTTTTTTCCTATTCTTGTACAATAATCAAAGCAGGTTTTCGTGGTATTTAAAACTCATTGGAGGTTCTCTCTCTCTCACATACACACACACACACACACACACATTAATTCACTAGTTTTTGTTTTCTTCTGTAAAAAAAAATTGTCCTAGTGTAAAATAAGCAAATTGCGTTAGTTAATCTTAGCAGATAATTGGATTTATGGACTTAAAAAAAAACATCGGTGGCGCCCGTGTTTCTCTCCCTACAAAACCCCTTAACTTCAGCATCTCATTCTGTTAGTTAGTCTGGCGTGAAACTTTCTATAGGATGGAATCTCATTTTTAAAATGTTTTGTCACTTAGAAGATAAACAAAAATAATAAAACATTAGAAAATCAATACTCGTTCATACAACAAAATTAGGTCGCGTTTTCATGCCTGCGCTAGTCGTGTGCTTCGCTTGCCATTTGCCTGAGTAGTCAATTGAAACACATGTCTAAGGGACATATTTATGAATGACACCCAAGAGGTGGGTAGCTCCCAGGAGCATATAATTGCAATGCCCCTGGGAGCCACCCACTCTTGGTTGTGATTCATAAATATGGCCCTAAGGCTAGCATTTCATGGAAGCGTTGTTTGTTTTTCTTGCTAATGGGTGAGTAGCTAATTGAATCAGTCGCTTAAGTACGTGTTCTACGTGTAACACGAGTTTCTATTGGCTACTTATAGCAATCGCAAGCAAATCACGCGGCTAGTGCCTGCATTAAAAGACGGCTTAATGATGTAAACATTTACCGCCATTTCATGAGCTTTCCGATCGTGTTCCAACTACTACTTCACAGTTTTACTTTTGGAGTTCACATCAAGTTTGTTTATTATGTATAATATGATGTAATTCCACCTTTTCATGGTTTTTCATTTACCAACAAAAATTAATGAGATAATATTTATTATAAAAATATTTTTAAAAATCCACATTTTTCATGCACCACAGATGAAAATATTTTTCCTCCAAGGGGTCCTAAGTTCGATTTCTGGTGAAGATATAAGTGATTCGAAGCCCACGTTAAATTGTAAGTCCTGTCCTTAAAACGTATCTTCAAATCCGATGGAAGGCAATGCCCAACCACCATCGGTTTACCTCGCCCAGGCATCTTTGGGTCAGGATCTGTCTTCGGCTAGAACACTCATCATCACCATACCCCCTTATAAGAACAAGCTTTTATGGTAGTTAATACATACAGTATATAAATTTTAAAACCGTCGGGCATTTATCTGAAGTTCTATCAATTTAACGTTATATGTAAGGTGTGATACAAAAAAGAGCCGAATCTAATAAAAATTGAAAATTTTGTGCCAGACGCTTTTACATTTTTTATCGCAAATTTTGTCGCAAAATATTGTTGTTATCAATGACCTGTATCTAAAACAATACTGGACTGACGGCAGCTATTGAAGATTTCCTGAATATGTGAAGCCACGGAACGAAGAGGACACATAATCTCCTTTGTCCACTTTCAGTTTAAACCAATATGGACCAAATTTTCGGTTCTAACTCATTTCTTTTACGCTTGGTATCGCTGCGCGGCCCGTTTTTTGATTTATGTCTTATGTCTTCCAAAAAATGTAAATATTATTTGCAGTGTTTTCTATTATATGCGGCGTACGGCATACTATTATATGAATAACTTAGGAATTAAGATTTAAATTTAAAAAAAACAGCCGCACAGTGATAAGAAGCGTGTAAAACTGTGTTAGAACTGAAAATTTGGTTTACATTGGATTAGACTGGAAGTGGACAAACGAGTATAAATATTTGCTCTCGCATATATCTTTCGACACTAAGCAGTCACTCCAGTATCGTTACGTAGAGCTCAATGGTTGTTATAAAGGCATGAGAAAAAGCTTATTTACTCCCTTTTACTATATTTTTTTTAGTAAAAGAGATTTTTAAAACAAATATTTTAGCTCATTTCTCAATAAAACTTGTGAGTCAGGTATACCAACTTCCAGAAATGAATATTGCATGCTTTTTTTTCTTGTGTGTGTGTGTGTGTGTGTGTGTGTGTGTGTGTGTCATCCTTGAATTCTCCCCATAAGTATTCTTTTGAGTAACTTACCCTTGTCGCCATTTCTTCCGCTCTTACAATTTTTTATATCCCTCGAACCAAAGTGTGTCGATAAGAGCCCCGCTGGGGGAGACAATATAAAGAGCCTACACATAAAAATAAACGTCGCCAGAAAAAGAGAGAGAGAAGAAGAAAAAGAAAAGAAAATCAATTGAAATTTTCCTTAAGTTCCTCTGGGTACATCATTTTTGTCATCCTCGTTATGCATAATTGATAAAAAAAATTAAAAAAAAAAAGAATTGAGAGTTGTGACTTTAACGCCCCCCTCTTTCAGTTTGAAACAAACCGAAGAGTATAGTTTCTTTTTTTTTCTTCAGTTATTTCTCCGGCCATGTTCTTTACGCTTAATGAAAATATTTGTGTTCATTTGTCTTTTCTTTTTTAAAACTATTCAGTCCATTAGTTGACAAAGACCATACTAAGACAAAAGAAATTAAAATGAACCCGGCGTCCATAAAAATTAAGAGGGTATTCGGGGAAGAATTGACGCATATCGTTTACTTTAACAGATCCTCCGAGGGGAAAGTAACGCTGATGTCTCTGCACTCTTATATATATATATATATATATATATATATATATATATATATATAAGAAATAATAATAATCATATAAATACACTTATCTTCTAAATGTTACTTAATTCAAGATGTTCAAGATGTAAGTAATGTGTTCGAGAAGTGTAAGAGTTATTAATACCTCTCAGATGGCTACTTTTCAACGCTTTCTATGCATTTTTTGTATATATTTTGTTTACATTTTTGTCTTGATATAAACTTCTTCAACTTTCATGCATCGAACTTCTTTAACATGCCTATAGACATACCGAGAAAAGTGACCTTCATGCCTCCCCAGTGTCGATCCGAAGACATTTGACACTGTACCGTAAGGTCCATACACGACAGCTATAATCTAGGGATATGCTACGAGTATCCCAAATTGGAAAATTGTAGATATCCTTAGGATATACTATGGATATCCAGAGTAGGAATCTTTAGAATATCCTAAGGTGAAAATACGATGATATCCATAGGATAACCTAGAATATTCCATGTTGTACCAGTAGAACAATTTAAGAATATCTTAATGTTGAAGACGATTACATATTACTCGGGATATTTGACGAATATGTGAGTAAGAAGTTTGTCCTTTTGGGATATCCTCAGAATATTCTAGGGATATTCTGAAAATTCAGATTTAGAATATACTTTTCATATTCTAATAAGCTGATGCTAGGTATATTATTATTTTTTCTTAAATGTTCTGGAACACACTGACATTGGGGATATAAATAGGATATTCGTGGGATATCTTGTGAAATGTGGAGCTGTCTGAAGCGTTTTGATGTATTTTGTTTTACTCCTAGTACAATTCTCAAGAAGGGAAAATATTGGTAAATATAGGAAATTTTATAAAAACGACACTTATACGAAAACGAACATGTAATGTGGTTAAATATTTCATTACTGTTTTTTTTTATTTAAAAAATGCCAGTTTTCCCTATTTTATGCAACTGCTTTAATAAAACAGGGTGGGCATTTAAATCAAACGTAAATTTAATTACAAATGGAAAATGATTAAAATAAACCTATAATATCTGTTTCTGAGTGCAAAAACTATGAGAACAGTGAAGACAACATAAGAATATGAGATTTCAGTTACTAAACCATTATGAAAGTTGTAGATGAAAAATGTAAATTTCTGTTTTGATAAGTAATTAAAAAATCCGGACATAGTTTTGAACATTTCCAACACAATGCTCCTCTCTATCGTTGCACAAAAACATTTTTAATTGATTCAGAAACTACCTACATAGAATCTCGATACAAATAGCGAGCCTCATTTTGTCCAAACAGCTTGCCTCTCCATTTTGTTCAACTGCCTAATATTTAAGCTTTCAAGATGGCTATGCTCAGCATGTTACCCAAGGTCAAATAAACTACCACGACATTACATCTAAATTAATAAAATAAGTTAAGGTACTTATAGTCCAGGTTTAACAAATACACAAACGAACAACTAACTTGATATTAAAATTAATTAAAGCGTAAAACTAAAAAAAAAAAAAATCCACTCCGTATTTGAGAATTATAATAATATAAACGTCAATAGGCCTCTTCTTGTGTTTTCTTTCCTGGGCATTTCTGAGTCGTTTGGCTCGAGATACGGCCGAATTTAGTTTGTAGAGTTATCAGAGGACAGGAAAACTTGCGTCGTCTAAGTCCTATATAGGGAAGTCTTGTTTATTTTTTGTAATAGCTATTCTTTTTGGTAGGAGTTTTGTCATTTTTTTGTGCTAAGTATAGCAAGTAATCATTTTTTTTTATAAATATTGGCAGTGTACTGAATAAGTGGTACGTCCTTTCGGGTCAATTTTAACTCCATCCGTTTTTATATTTCTCCCTGGATGTATATTATATGCGGTTTATGTGTTGCGGGTGTCAGAATTACCGAGTAGGTCAGATTAGAGCGTTTTTTTACATTAATTTGTAAGAGAGTTTTAAGTTTTAGTTTTTGTATAGGTTTAAAAAAAAATCACTTCCGTATTACGTGTTTTGCACGGTGAATTTCATTTGTCTAACAAGTTTTCGTTTTCCTGAAAAGGTTGGCGGCCTTAAGGGAGACTAGGTCTTCCATTTTGTTCTGTTCAGAGAAAGTCTCTGCTCTGGTTTCCCCAGTTTTGTGGGTTCAGTGTAGAAATAGTTTTCTTTTATTTATTTATTTATTTATTTTCGCATATTTCGAAGATCCAATTTTTGTTTAAGTTGTGGGATCACATCATTATCAGAGTTTTGCCACCGTAATGTTCACTTTATCTGTGACATCATGAAGAATGTCGTTAGTTGAGTTGGTTGAGTTCTTTTGGAGTTCTATTACCTACAACAATACTCTAAGCTGTTTTTTTCTCTATTTTTTTTGATGAGTACATATTTACTGAGTATCTTCCTTCTACTTTATTTTTCAGTGACAGCATTCAGTCCAGTATAGCTTTGAGATAGAGATCATTGCCTATAATTATTTCACCTATAGGGTAGACAAAACTCGTGGATTATCTTAATTTGGTACTAAATTTTTTTGTAAACAACTAAGTTAATAAAAGAGTGGTACCGTAATAATAAGAAAAGGTTAGTATAAGGTACAGAAGAGCCTTAATATAAAAAAAAATGAAATTATTTCAAAGTAGTCAATAATGTACAAACTGACGCGAAAGGCAAACAAATCAAGCAAAGACACGAACAAAAGAAAGTAGAATGAAACAAAATTAACAAAGAGAAAAATGAAGAATTATAAGGAGGGAGAGAAGACAAAACACAGCTTGCCAACGAAGCCGTCTTGAAACTAAAAACAAAAAGAAAGAAAAAATGAACAAGAGAACGAAGGATCAGGATAAGGAAGGATATGGCTACAGATGTGAAAGAATTAAAAAAAAAAGGTTGAAACAATGAACCCGAAAGAGCAATGCAATTAAAAACAAGGTGGCAATTAATATTAATTATCACGCTACCTTGCAACCCTCTTTCTCAAGGGTAAAATAAATGTTAAAAGAGGGTAGAGACGAAAAGAAAAAAAAGAGGAAAATATATAATAAGAAGTAGGGAAGAAGAAGAACAAACACTTCATGCTTTAAGAGGGTTGTGTGTGGGGGTGTAGTCTGTGGATAAGGGTGGCTCTGTACTTATGGTTTTATGAAGAAGGAATGTTTAAGACAGCAACGTGAGTGAGTGATGTGAAAGAGAGAGAGTAGAAAACACTGATTCATTAAACATGTTTTTGCGTGTAGTGTTTTATCCCTTTCTGACTTGCAGGCATCTTTGTTCTCTCGTTTATCCTGAACGCTGTTTTGCAATCAAGTTTATTAAAAAAAAAAAGAAAAAGAAACTTAAAAGTCAAAGTGGGGAGGCTACAGAATCACGAAAACAGTATCTTACGCTTGTGTTTACTTAATACTCATTTTAGTATGTTTACTTTTTGGTCTCCCGCTCCCAAAGAACTAGAAGAATTTGGTCCTATTTTTATTTCACTGTCTTCCTGCAATGCACACAAACACTCGCCCTAAGGGCTCATTTTCAAGCCCGCTTGCGTTGCTTGCGATTTGGGTGAGTAGCCAATTGAAACACGTGTTACAACACGTAATAAAACTAAACCATGAAACACCATGTGTTTCAATTGGCTACTCACCCTAATCGCAAGTAAAGCAAGCAACGCAAGCGAGTTTGAAAATAAGCCCTAAGTTTAAACTTATTGTCGTCGTGAGATCAATATCTATTCTTTCCCACAGCACGATTGTAGAGGATTCCTCAACTAAAAGACTCAGCTTGTAAAGGAGTGCTTAGGTGGTCTCGTAGCTATCCATGAGGAATTGGAAGAGTGTTGAGGTGAGAGGAACATTCTATATACGCAGAGAATTGGCCATGCTGTGATGGTATAAAGGTTAGCGCGGCAATTAAGAGATCTGGGTTCAAGTCACCGTCACGGCGGCTGTCATTTTTTTTCTGTGTTAATTATAACATTTCTGTTTATTATAGTAACTAATATCTGCAGTCCGTTTCGAATCAATATGCTAATAAGTTCAAATTTACTCAAACCTCATGCTCCTGGGCTGTGACTGAAAAACTGAAATCTAATGGCACTGACTGATCACTTGACCGCCACAACCGACGAAGTTTGGTTAGTTTGTGTTAAGTAACAATAGTCTATATTAGCTAGATAATTTGTACATGTTTACCTTAGAATTGACATCTTCCCAAATTTCGATTAAGAAATTATAATTCCTGGATTCCTTAGAATGTCTGTCGTCTAAGGGTTGCTTTCCTTACAAGCATGCTTTGCTTGTGATTTGGGTGAGTAGCCAATTAAAACACGTGTTACACGTAGAACACGTAATTGGCTACGTGTTTTAATTGGTTACTTACCCAAATCGCTAGCAAAGAACGCTTACAAGAAAACCAGCCCTAAATCTGTACTTTGGAGATTCTCAAAAAGAAACCTGGTGTAGTGTTCTTATTACGTTATTTAACCGAAAAGTACACAGCAATGCTTAGGAAAGGTGGTAAATTAACGAACCGGCCATGGAGATGCTGCAGGCAAGCGTAATAAATAAATTGGTATCTTTTTGCGCCTCCGCGAACAGAGGAAAGACATCCGCACATTATTTCGGTGGGAAGTAGAAAACAGGATTGCCAACCATACTATAATTATTGTGCTGTACGATATTTTATATTAATGTAAGAAATTTTGTGGAAATCCTTGATAGTATATGTGTTACCAAATCGCCATAGTACAAATGAAATCGTAAGTAGAAAGCACGAATTGAAAATCACATAAACATTTACCGGTAGATAAAATATAGACAAATATATCGGTTTAAATATCTAATATTTTTATTACTATTTTATTGGGTCGGCAACACTGATGTCTCAAATAAAAACAATCTCAGTGCATCAGTTTTCGCCATATTTGTTTATTCTACTCTAGTTAGCGAGTAAGCGCCTAAATTACACACGACGCAGGCCAGTAACCAAGCCACAGACTGAACAACAATTTTAAAACATGTACAGTATTCTCAACTACAACTATTTAAATTACATATGAAATTTCCTTTATAAAATTTACTCAAACGATTCAGTTCCAACTGCATTTAAAACGACATATACGTTGTTCGCTCTCTCGTGATCTCGTATTGAAAGAAAGTATTGATTCTTCTTTTTCAGTATTGTACTTACTTTGAAATGTGATATTCGTAATCATTAGATATTTCTCTTAGCATGGGAAGCAAAATAACAAAATAACAATTTGCAGTATTTGGTATGTGCATTGTAAGAATTTCTTCAGGAGATCAATAAAATGTGTTTCTAATGTTACCTGTTATTTAAACTTATTTCAATATTAATGAATGTTAATTGCCGTGAGTAATTGGCAAGTACAGTCAATTAAATTTCACCAGGAATAATTGTTGAAAGTCTTATTTTTCACGTAACAAGAATTACGAAACCAAGCACAGCATATATTGTTTTTGTTGTTGTTTTTTCAATTTAAAACTGTTGGATATTTACACGTATCTGTGATTTTTAAAAGAATTTTTATTTCGAATGACACCAAAAGCTCAATTTCGGACTTCTGAGCACATTGTAAATTCAGGGACGATAGGTTAAATTATGTTTAATGATTAAGTGGACACGAATGACTGGATCACTTGATCCGCTATAATTAATTCAAGGTTAATCAACTGATTTTAAGCAGATTATTACCGTGGTACGGTTTTTTTTACGTCATGTATTAATTCCTATAGAATTTTACTAGACTTTCATCGGCCTATTCACCGACTTCATCAGAGATGTTATGAAATAAGTTTTTAACGATTTGACTGCTGCTTTTCCAAATTTGATTTAATTTGTAATTATCTTTTTAACTGAAATTCTATTTATGCATTTTTATTCCAATTAATTCCTTCTAATTCTCCCGTAATAGTTATTAGTTTTGTTCACTGTACGCCTGTCTCCTAGAAATAAATGGGTTTCGAGAGAGAGAGAGAGAGAGGGCCTCCTTACCCAGGGGTGGACTGGCCCACCCTGCTGCCCTGCAATCGCCGGGTGGGCCAACATGGTAATAAGTAGCCAGGTAGACCAACATGATAAAGACAAAAATGGCTGTTTCTAGGAAAAATATTTTGTTTGAAAATTTTACATTAATTATTAATACTTGATAGATTCTTTGAAGTTTGAACATTTTCTAATTGCTAGGTTGCGTAAAGGGTTTCCATGGATATGTTTTTAAATGTTAAAGTAGGGAGTGCTTTCATAATAGGGAATACTGCCAGTTCATTTATCCTCTTTCCGTTTGCACAGAAACTATTTTTTTTTCTAATTTTACAATCTAAAAATAGAACAAGATGATAATCTTTCTATAATTGATTCATTTCTATTAATGTTGTACTTGAACAGTTTCTCGGCCATCCGAAAACTGAAAGTCTAGGGATTTCTCCATTTTTGCGTGTGGTTCGGCATTCAAATCCCGGGACATGCATTAAACATCGTGGTTCGGGTCACATATTAAGCCGTGGTTCCCGTCCTTAGTAGCTAACCACCTGGATTAGGATCTAAATAGACACTGAAGTCAAATTGAACACTTCTTATTGCTATGAAACATACTAAATTGGAGCAGAACTAAGTTGTTCTACAAGATACCATATGGAAACTGAAAGTTGAAGCACTTCCTAGCGGAAAGGCTAACTTTATAGCTGTTAGAACAATCGGTGCGGACAATGTCATGTCAGAGAAAATCATCATGTCAATAAACTCTTTCCCCTAAATCTAAAAATTATTCTGGAGTCCTGGACTTCATTTCTGGGATTTTAAAGCAGTCTCGATCTTGATTCTGTTTTTTTTGTTTTTTTTTTTTTTTTTTTTTTTTTTTTTTTTTTTTTTTTTTTTTTTTA